>CATKHJ010516595.1:0-10758 GCA_949750685.1 Vernicia montana
ACACCAACTACCTCCAACATTAAAAAGGCTAAAGATATTTAATTGCAAGAAATTGCACAGCGTCCTGAATGAGGGAGAGGCTTCTTCTTCATGAAGAGACAAAGATGAGTATCAGATGTCACACCAATTGTGATTTTCTAAATCTCGAGCATTTGATAATTGAGGGTTGTGAATCTCTTACGTCCTTAGGCAATTTACCTGCTTCCCTTAAATATCTGGAGATCGTGAGCTTTCCTGGCCCAAGAGCTGCAAAGCTGGAGTCAATAGCTGCAATTTTGGTCAACAACACATCCCTTGAATCCATCAAAATTTTGCGTCTTCCTAATCTTAAATATTTACCCAAAAACATGTGCAAGCTTACCAATCTCCATGAAATTAAGATATCTGACTGTCCAAGGCTTGTTTCTTTTCCGCAGGGAGGGTTGCCTACCGCTCATTTGAAAAAAATTCAAGTTCATAACTGTGAGAAACTTGAGGCCCTGCCTGATAACATGCAAAGTCTCACATCTCTTCAAGAATTGGCCATAAGTATGTGTCCAGGAATCGAATCCATTCCAGAAGAAGAAGGTTTCCCGACCAACCTGACATCACTTTCTCTTTATGATGTCAAGTTCTGTAAGCCTCTGTTTGAATGGGGTTTGCACAGGCTCAACTCTCTCAAGAGCCTCAGTATTATAGGCAGATGTTCGAAGGTGGTGTCCTTTCCACAAGATGAGATAGAAATGAAGCTGCCTACCTCTCTTATCAGTCTTACCATTGATAGCTTCCCAAATCTGAAATACCTCTCCACCAAGGGTTTTGAAAGCCTCACCTTATTTGAATATCTGAAGATTGAAGAATGCCCCAAGCTCTGCCTCCTTCTCTTTTGCAATTGCAGATAATATGTTGTCCTCTACTTGAACGAAGGTGCCAAAAGGGTAAAGACCGAGAGTCGTTGGAAATGGCCCGCATTCCTAAAGTCCTTATTGATCCTTTTGATTGATCTTTTTTTTTTATTATTATAGAGGTAAATAAATTTCAAAACTACTCAATCTATATTATCTACCTTCACGATATATGCTTCTTTTGTTTTTAATTGTTTTTTTGAACGTGCTTGTTGCGCTATGTTTGTAGTTAGTGATAGTGAAGACGAAGAATGAGATGAGTAAAGCTTCTACCTATTATAGTCCAGGTACCCCCTGATTTAAAAAATGGGCAGCAAAATATTAGCCATTATTTGCTTCCTCAAATTCCAAATGAAATTCAGCTTCTGCATATCTTCGTATTAATTTGCACACACATTTTACTGCATTTCATCTTTGTCTTGTAATAAATGAAATTCAGAATGACACAGCTTTTGCACCTGAATTTATCTACTCTATTCATATTAATTTGGATACAAATTTTGCTGGATTGCAGGGTCTAAGCTACCAGATTCAGTAGGTGACTTGAAGCATCTAAGGTATCTTGACCTTTCATACACTGAAATTAGAACTTGACCGGAGAAAACAACCTCTCTATGCAACTTACAGACTATGCTACTAGAAGGATGTCGGTATCTCAAGAATTGCCTTCAGAAATGCAAAATTTGGTGAACCTACGTCACCTTGATATTGAAGAAGGTGTAGACTTAGCTGAAGGGATGCCAAATGGAATAGCAGAATTGAGAAGTAATCAGACATTGCCTAATTTTGTTGTAGGAAAAGGTAGTGAAGGCGCTGGCATAACAGCTTGGATGAACTTAAAATTTCTTCAAGGGACACTCTGCATTTCAGGGTTGGAGAACGTGAGTAATGTTTCATATGTAAGGGGATCCATTTTAAGGGATAAGGAGGGAATAGATGATTTAAAATTGAGATGGAAATCTAACAATGCACTAGAGGAGAGTCTTGGTAGAGGTGTACTTGACAAGTTGAAACCTAATGGAAATCTGAAAGAGCTCACAATAATGAATTATGGTGGTACTGAATTCCCATCATGGGTGGGGATGCTTTATTTCATAATCTGATTTAGCTAAAGTTGGAGAATTGCAAGAACAGCACAACTTCGCCGCATCTCAGGCTGCTTTCCTCTCTCAAGAACTTGGTTATCAAAGGTTTCTGCAATGTTAAGACCATTGATAGTGAATTTTATGGGGCTGTACGGGCAACTCAAATCCCTTTCCAGCTATTGAGACTCTGCAATTCGAGAACATGGAGAATTGTGAAATCCTTGAGAAGCTATTTATTTCTTTCACACTATCTTATTTTCCTTCCAAGCTGAGAGTTATCAAAATTTCTGACTCTGATGCTCTAGCTTCTTTACCAGTGTTTTGCAGCAGTTCGTGTCTTGAAGAGTTGAGAATTTTCAGTTGTCAGTCTCTGATTTCCATTGGAAGACACAAACTACCTCCAACTCTAAAAAGGCTAGAGACATCTTATTGCAAGAAATTGAAGAGCCTCCTGAATGAGGGAGAGGCTTCTTCTTCGTGCAGAGACAAAGATGAGAAGAGAATCAGCTGCAAAAAGATGGTGGTGACATGCCATTACTTGATGATGTGGCACGTGTTCATGTCTTTCCATTCCAACAGAGTCCCCTCTTGGGGAACATTTTGCATGCCATTTTTTTTTATGTGAATAATTTGAATTTGAGATTCTACCTATGCGTCTGTCTTGGGTGCTAATGATATCATGTTTTGCCCTGCAAGTCCAATTTCCCCTGCAATTCCAATTTCCCCTGCAATTATCAATTATTCCGTCTCTCTAATCTTTTTTTTCCCCTAAAATCATCACTATAATACTTAACCAAAATTTTTTTGAATATGAGCAGGAACAACTTCAAGAACAGGCAACACTGTAATTGTTCAAAGCAGAGAACATGTGATCATTAAGATATCAAAAATAGCAATATTCACGCCTAACAGAAGGCGAAGTGAGATCCAAGTAGAGTTTATATTTGTTACTTCATCATTGCACAATATCCTGATAAATAAAAACCTTGGTGTAATTTCTGTCTGATTATATACAAGTGAAAAGTTTTTAAGAACAGATTGATACATTGTTTCTCTGGTTTATAAATCAAAATTGATACATCAGCACAAAGCAAGTAATCAAATCAAAAGATCTGCACCACTTGATCTACTTCTATTATATTAGAGACTAAAAATTGCCAGCCAATGGATGTATGCACACTTCAAGATTTTCATATACGCTTTGTTCTGCTAGAGATTCTTCACATTTTCCCAACTCTAGCCAAGACTTCCATGGCAAATTACTCGGAGTTGCATACTTGAATCATTTTACTTCTGGTTGCCATGTTTTCCTGATATACATAGAAATCAAATCTTTCTTGCAACTCTCTACTACAAAGTACAAATGCATATAAATTACATATAGTTTTACATTTAAACAAATTCTGAAAACAATTCAACATAATCCTCTGATCCAAGTGAGCTTAGAAGGATGAAAGGAGGCTTACCTACAGAACTTGCTTTGAAATTAATGAATAGAGATCATTAAAATTCATTTTTAATGTGAATTTCAAAACTCATTATCTTTTGGAAAATTAATTTCAAGATTAATGCCAAAGAATTCTTAGCATATAATAGTACAAGCCTGATTAATTGTGATTAGCTAATAAAAAACTTCTAACACTTGGATAATCTATAAACATTAAGATGAGATGATTGTGATTAGCTCAGTCACACTAAAGAACAAGAATTTGCAAGTTATGGAAAAGGATTAAAAAGAAAAAACTAATTACTAAACATTTCATTACATCTCTAAATCAAAGCAAATTTCTAACTTCCTAAATTCAAAATCAAAGCTTTAATAAAACTTGAAAAAGAACCCAAAATATATATATATATATATATTACACCTTGGTATAAAAAATTAATTCAAGATAATGATTTTAATTAAAAAAAATAAAACAAAAAATTATTGCTAAAACAACTTGCCTAAATACACAATATTTAGCAAAAAAAAAAGCATTTAAAAAGAGAAAAAGATTGCCCCTTTTTGCAAAGAAGACATCCCTCGGCATTTCGCCCAAATTCGACCTGGTACATGAAACCTTGAAATGGTTCCTCAACCTCTCTGCATATCTGCAAAAAGGGAGCTTCCATTTTTCAAAAAATTTATAAAATTTATTTCATGTACATTTCAGATTACTAAATTTCTCGTCACCGGGATATCAATATCTAATATTAAAAAAAAAAAATGGAAGAAGAAAAAGAACAGAGAAGAAGAGGAGATAGCGACCTCAAGGAACCCATTGGCGCCGTTGTTTGAAGGAAAATTAGGGTTTTGTTAGGAGGCAAAAGGGATTATAAGTAGTGTGAGTTTAGAGTCTAGAGCAAAACGGCGTCGCTTTTATCCAATCAGGATCAGTTTTTGAATTTGTTTTAAACTTTTCGCATATCCTATAAACCATTTGGGAAATTTTTTTTTAATTATTTAGAAATTTTATTTCAAAACATGTAAAAATAAATTGAAATAATTAATATTTTATCATATTTTAAATCCACTTACTATTCTAATAACCATTTTAATTATTAAAAAGGTTCACAAGTGAAAAAAAAATATTTTTTTTATAATTAAACCCATCAAAATTTAAATCATAATTAATAAAATAAAAACAAATTCCTTTATGCAAATGACTAAATCTGAGACCCTAAATTATTTAGTCCCAAATTTAAACCGTTAATGATAAATGATATCTGCGTTGTATATAATTATATTAAAAATTTAAATTCCAATCAAAATTCGACCAATTATATTATACCTAATGAAAAAATCCCTCCTCTAATTAAATTCTAACATTACCGTGACAGAAAGCTAATAAGATTAAACATTGGCCATGTTACTGCTTAATAATAGTAGGCATTAGCCTTCCATGATGAAAAAGCTACCAAATAACAATTAAAATGGAGATGAAACCAAATTTTAAACATTATTTGAAGGGAAGTGACAAAAAGAAGAAAAACCACCAACTCTTGTTTAACATTGTTGAGATGCTAGGGTACAACAGCAGGTAACCCTTTCTGCCACAAACTTAATAATAAGCCTTCCTTCACACTCATAAAATTCATATGTAAAACTAACAGTCTACATTTCCAACTATTTCCTAATGCATAGATACACAAGTTTTCACTATTTTTACAGAAGAGGTGAACAGGAAGTGAAATGGAACTCGTCTAAGAATGAAGACAGCACGAAGACCACGATGACCATTTCTTCCTCCCTCACCTATCAAAATGCACATAATAACAAAGTATCCAAAGCCAAGAATGAATTGCCTGGGGGAAACACCACAGCGCGAAGATATCGACCCCAAGTTGCATATGACAAGTGCCCCCAACTTTGCCTGCAGAAGAGAAACCTCCTGTGAGATATAAAAACAAGAAACAAGAAAATGGAATGGAACAGAAGAGCATATCTAAGTTAACAGTCGGACCAGTGCACAAACGCTGGAGGGACCCCCCTACAACTTGAGGTGGAAAGTTAATTAATCGGCAGGGCCTCGTTTGAGACCCCATTCCTATGTGTGTTTTCCCTTTGCTGACCCAAGAAGCCTCCAGTCAAGCCATCACCTGATGATGGATGATATATTGATGACAGTCTGTGGCCATTATCATTACCATTACCATTGGAGGAGACACGTGCTTGCATGTCCTGATCAGCAGAGCCTGAGAAGATGGCAGATTGTCTTGAAGGATTAGCACCTGAACTTACATCTTCATCTGATGCAGGATTTGTTGAATTATTTTCAGCCTTCTTACTACTAAGAAAACGGCCTCCACAACCCCTTGCCCTTCTCATAGCATGTTGATGTCGAGACTCGTGAAGGTATGGCTGTAGCAAAATAACAAGAGATTCACATTACACCCCTGAACATTATTTTGGTTACAGAGTGCATCAATTCAACCTTGAATTCAACATTTTCAAACCATAATGTAATGCAACTAAGAATCAAGGTTCGTGTGCAGATACGTGCTTGATTCCATAAAATAATCCATAAGCATGTCAATTTGGTATGAGTGGCACTTATCAGTAGCTCCAAAGAAAATCAACTTTGTTCACCTGTCATTTTCAATTCTGTTTATACAAGACAGTCAGAACTTGTTTTAGTTCACCCCTCTAGTTGGTGATTGAGTACAATTTGTCTCCTTAAGCAAATTCAACAACATACATATGTTGGTTATCTTAACTTCACTATGCCAGACCTAACATAACTTGGTGGAGATGCTATTCACACAACTGAATGAACAATACAGGATTACAAACTTATACTAGTAGGATTTTTGACATGTATAATATGAATTTTCTTTATAGTTGAAACAGAATTGATATTTGAGACACAATAAAGTTTTATCATTTCATGTGAATTTGTCCTTGTTGAAAATGTGATGAATTAACCCATAGAATCTATATTCATATTTGTCCTCATATAAGCAAAGACAAGGTAATGCATTTTACTCAGAGAAACTGTGACACAGATGAACAACTAATTTTTGGAAGGAAATGCATGAATTAACCCATAGAATCTATATTCATATTTCCTCAGAAAGATAAAATAACCTGCTCCAAATTAACAACACAAGTTAATATCTCTTTCCTTATTAATAACAAAAGACACATTTAAACCTAGATTTACCCATTGAAAACTTAATCCATTCCAGAGAATTCAGAACAATAGTATTGATCCCACCTTTCTGACTTTTATTGCTTTCTTTTCAAGCTCAGCCTTTGCACGTGCCTGTCTTCGTCTCAAAATACCATGAAATTGCTTTGCATTTACATAAACAGGTTCTTCTTCCATTTCAAGGGGCAAAGGCATTCTAGCATGATGCATTCCAAATAATTGAGGAGGTACCTACAACACATTGAGAATTCATATACATGTCCAACAACAATAATATGCAAGAACTCTACTTAATTTAAGGATTGCTAGCAAGCATTGGTTCAAACTATAGGTGAAATAACAGCTTGACATGCAACCAGGTTGATATATGCCACTGTTTTAATAATTCAGTTCCATTTGTAGAATACTACAAATTCCATACAAGTTCATTAATTCAATAAAATTGTGTTTCTAAAATAATTAACCTCCACATTAATCCAAAGAAAACAGTAAATCTCGGAGGATACAATAAACAAAAGTCCATGCCTTGACAGCAAGGTTGGGAATCATCTAGGTTTCAAATGTAAAGCATCTCAAAGTTGAGGTGTGGTACTACTATTTTTTCTATTCTCACATAAACACAAGATCATAGATTACATACCATAGCTTGCGGTGCATAAGAAGTTAAAATCCCGCCATATTGTGGATCTGAATATGGATATGATGTCAAAACCTGAAAAAAAATGAACTCAGAATCATGCATAGTTGGAAAACAAGTCAAGTGTACTCTAGGTGGCAATTAAATTGTGCGCATACAAACACGTGTATATTAGATCAACAAGAAAGTATAAATTAGGTATGCACTAACAATTGAATGGCCAACAAGTTCCATTTGGGAATTTGACTCAAAGTGTCCACCCATAGTAGGAGGTGCTGATGATGGAACCTGTTTGAGATGGTGCTCTTGTCCATTACTTCCATCTGGTCTAGAAAAGAAACACTAGCATTAATATAATAATATAGGTATATCTGTGTCATCTGATAAACTGTTATGTTGGCAACACATATTAAATATCACATAACTTGTTTTCTTAAAATGAGAAGCACAAACATCATATGTCATTCGATGAACAGAAGCTACAGGTTATGCATGGTAAATATCCATGCACATTAATGTCATAAAAAAATGGAATTGTTCCATATTTAAACCAGCACATGCACACTATCAGTTCTCAAAATAAAGTTTAGCAAACTTGATGTACGGTGATGAAAGAGGCAAGGAGTCTAGCAGTAACTATCGAGATAAAATATTAAGAGAGGTCATGGAACTCAAAAGATGAGAATCATTTTGAACATACTCCATTCAAAATAATTTTAGAACCAACTCCTGTGCAGTTGAGAGTCTTTGTTTCCACGAGGTGATTACTTCTGATCACTTTGCTTTAGAACCAACTCCTGCACAAATTACTACTGATCACTTTGTTTCCACGAGGCGATTACCCAACTAAAGAGATTGACATTATACTAGAGAAATGGCCCACCATAACTGAACAGGGTTGTTTTTGTTATGGTTAAACTTATTCATGGATTAAATAAGCGACAAGAAAACCACCATGAGGTAAATATTGTAGAACTCACGTACCAAGAATTATGTTTAGGAATTAGGAGACACATTGCTTTGTCTTTCCAGCACTCACACTCCCACCCATGTAAAAGTATTGGACACTACAACTTCAAGGTACACTTGAAGGTCCAAGAATTCCTTGTAATGCCAACATACTTTTTCCTTCCAATTGGCATAACATTAAACCCTTTTTCTTTATCAACCACCACCAACTCGCACACCCACCCACTGCAACACCCCAAACACACACACACACCCCCACCCCCCCATCTCCTCCTCCTTCTCTCTCCCCTCAACACACATAAAATTACAATAAATGACAGTTTAGAAGGATAAGTACTAGATTGTGATGCTATACCGATCTGCATATCTTTATTGGAGTTGGCTCCATTATCTAAGCCAGAATTAGCTTGTGACTGGACAGCTCCACCGGAGAGAGAACCATTCAGGTGCTCAGCTGAAGATGATTTTGAAGTACTTTCACCAAAGGTGGGACTATTCCCAACTCCCCGCCACCAAGGTTGAGAGTATATGGCTGATTGCAACACACTCTGTGCACTCTGGTCTACACGTCGATCTTCATTCTCAGGTTTTGCCGGCATTATTTACTTGCTCCTAGGAAAAATTTCAACAGCTCAATCCCCAACCGCTTGACTGAAATAAAACAAAATAAAATAAGATAAACTGAAATAAAACAAAACAAAATAACAGAAACCTTTAATATTGACGTTATGAAATGCTCAAAAAGTTCGAAAGTAAAAAATAAATAGAAGTGCTTTGGTGCTTGACAAAAAAGCATATGCGCATGCATAAATATACATCATAGAATTCCACACAGCAAAGAAACAGAGAGCAAAACAACAAATTTCACCCACATGCATGGTCAAAACTCACAAGCACCATTATCAGAAATCTTCCTAAAGAAAAACATTTTCACCTTGTTCCTGTTGGCACTGGAATATACTGAATTGAAACCCCCAATTTAGAAGAATGAAAAGAAAAAGGTTAAACATAACATTAAAATTACCATTTCAATGACAAAAAAAAATTACAGATATCCTAAATTTTTTATAATTCTCAACATAAATCCCAACTTAACTGAACAATTTTATCAAAATTAAGCCAAAATTTCACCCCCACTCCAAATTGTGCTATATCCACTCCATCATTAGACCAAAACTAATAAAACCAAAACCACAAAGCATAAACTTTATCCAACTATCCTTTTCTTGAAAACCCAGAACGAAAGTTTTCAAATTTCCTCTTTTGCCTCTCAAATTTTCCACCAAACCAAACAGAAAATTCTCAAACAGAAAAATCCATCATCAAAAACACAAAATTAAGACTCAAAAAATAAAATTTGGATCAAAATGGAACAGAGAAAAAAAGAAAATTGAAGATGAAAAAGAGAGAATTACTTACTGAAAAAAATTGAAACCCTAGAGCTATTAGAGCTTGAATAATCTATGTGAAAGTCATCGACTTTGGTCCATTTTTTATCTTATTTTCTTGTTTCTTTTTCTCTGTAACCTCAAGAGCGACACAGTGGCATTTTGATGGAGAAAGAGAATATATATAGATATATAATAATAAAAAAAAATTAAAAATTAAAAAAGTATTTTGGATTTTGAAGAAATAAAAATAATTATTATTATTTTTTATTTTTAATTATTTATTTATTGTTCACGCAAAGGTCTTTTTCTTTGTCTGTTCTAAGGAAGAAAATGATAAATTTGGGGGCGACGAGGTGAAAACTTTTAGTAGGACAAAACTACCCCTTGATTATTTTAAAATTTTTATTTTTTTTATTTTTTTATTATCTTGGTACAAAAATATATTTATTTAGTTTAAATTTGAGTATAAGGATATAAGGAAATGTTTTTTTTTTTTTTTTTCTAATATTCTTTTATTAAAAAATGGATCTTTTACAATTAAAAAAAAACAATAATGTAAATTAATCATTTTTTAATTTTTTTCCTTTTTAAGTTTAAATGCATTTTAATTCTTAAGAAAAAATAAATAAATGCATTTTAGAATTATATTTTGCAAAAAAAAAAAAACATATAGATAATCCTTTCATAATTTATTAGAGATTTTATTTTATTTATTATTTATTTGATATATATGGAGAGTTGTTTCAAGTTCAATAACATAGTATCATTCTATTTATAATAAATTATATATATATTTATGACATTTCAACACTTTCATTTTCTGTTAAAATAAATAATACTAATATCTCCCTATATATACAATAAAAATTGAATTCAATAATTATTTTTAAAAAAAATTGCCATATATCAAGTAATTTCCTAAAAAATTAAGCTCATATAAAACCACGTCATTAATTTTTTTTATGTCATTAAATTTATATAGATTTCAATTAAAAATTTATACAAACTAATATATATAATATCTTTTATTTATTTTTCAAGTAACCCATATATAATAAATTTATTAGTCCATTTATTTTTATATTAATATTTAAAATTATTAAAAGATAATATTTAAATTTAATAAAAAATAATAATTCATATATATTAAAATATTTT
>CATKHJ010516685.1:0-10960 GCA_949750685.1 Vernicia montana
AAAATACTAATGGACTTCAAATATACATTTAATACAATGGAACAATTGATTTATATAAACATATATTTATTGCCATATATTAATGTTGTTTTACATTTACATAAACATATATACTGCTCTAGGGCATATACTCTAACAGGACCTTGGCGGCGCGCCGAGCTGCCGGCTCGACTGGGTCGGCTTCAACTTCTCGGTCACCTGGGTCGATTTTTGGGACATCCAGGTCAGTTTTCAGGTCTTTTTGTTCAATTTTTAGAGGTTTCGGGTCAGTTTTTGGGCTATTCTAGAGTCTGAAAAGTTATCGGTCAGTGTCGATGGATTCGAAATTAATTATCGGACCTATTGGAAGTCAGTTTTGATGAAAACTTGGTCATTTTTGGAAAGGTATTGTCTGATATAGAAAGTCTGGTCGGGGTCGAAAATGCGATATCAGTCTGTGTTGGAGAGAAATAAATCGTTTACCTTTCGGGGGCGCTGCCCCCTGGACCCCTACTCGCTAACCGGCTAGTGGGACCGCCGTACCGGCTCTGCGTAGCGCACGAAATTTAGTAGGTGTCAAGGTGCGGCAACATCTTGGGGGTGCAAAATTGAGGGTTCACAAAAAGTTGTAAAGGTATAAAGGCAAATTTGATGAGTTGGTTATGTAGAGATTAATTCACTATTCATCATCTTCCTGAAGAAGGGTTTTAGAGTTGAGAGAAAAGAAAATAGAAGAAGTATTCTTCACTTTTCCTTGTTCTCCATTTCTAGTCATTTGTTCTTTGTGAAAGAACAAAAGGTTCTTGAAAAGACTTGACTAATCCATAGAAAACAAAAAGAAATCCCAAACTCTTAGTTTGCCTAAGGAAGATATTGATTCCATTTGGACATCCAAATAGAGGGAATCAATTAATCCAAGAAAACCGAAGGGAGCTTGATAGAGGAAGCTTGGTGTGGAATTTCCAGAGGCTTCACATTTGGGGAGCTCAAAGAAAAGGAAAGAATCAAAGTCTTTGGCTTCAAGAGGTAATTCGATTACCACTTATTTTTTCTTTTCTTTACATATGTGTTTTACACATTAATTAAAATATTGCTTGAATGTTTATTGGATCCAACTACTAGGTGTTGTGAAATTTTAAAATGTTTGAGATTTCACAAACTTACCAATTCCGTTGCACTTGCGCCCAATATCCCTTCAGATTAAGCCTTGGTAGTGATTAGATGGATTGAAAGAGGTGACTTGATCCAAGCAAAGAAAATGTACCATCAAGTACCAGCTGAAGTAAGCACATGTTCTTCTTCTTTATTTACTTCGGTCTATAAAGGTACGTCACGTGTCCTTTAATCTCTACACAGCTTGCCCATTATCACGTGAATTGTTGTTGAGTCTTGCCTTCTAACTTTTCTTATTATATACATATAAAAGGCCAAGCTTTAATAATGTTTATCAGGCCCATTTTATTTGAATAAGCCCAATTGAGATTTTAAAATCTTAAAAACATGGTAAGCCCATTGTTAATATTATAGAGGCAACTCGTTGGCATTACAGTTTGGGCTTCCTTCATGGGTTGTCCCTTCTCTTCTTTATTTTTAATTTGCCAAAGCTTGTTTTGGGCATGCTCTCTATTTGTTTTACTTATGCAATTGAATTAGAAAATTTTAGTAGTGCATGAAATTAGATGTCTAAAGCGGACAATCATGACACTTGGGTTATTAAACTGATTTTAATTTAAATATTGCACTATACATTTATTTTTCCATGGATTTTCAATTGTTTCTCATTGAAACAAATATATTTTGATATATTTTGCCTCATTGCCTCATTAAATGACAGCCTTAACGCCCCATAATAAGCAAATTATTGTTTCATTTGATCTCTCTCTTATTTGTTTTTTAAGTTGAGGCTGATTAATATGCCAAGATCCAATATAAAATATTGGTCCATTTCAACACGTACGAGAGGCCAAAACTTTAATAGTTTTTAGGTCCATTTTAATAGAGACCTCAATTGTTGTATAAGAACCTCAATTGTTGTATAAGAATGATGCTTTTAACTTAATTTGTTTGTGCCTTGCGAGAGGAAAATTCTTACTCCAAGCCGATTGCCATATTCAAATTGTGTCATAATTGAACAATAAGAGAAGCTACATTAAAGCTACTTCCTCAATTCGCAGTACATTCTTATAGACCTAAAGTCATTTCAAGCAAATATTTGAAGCTGTCAACGCCATTACAGATAATTTTTCAATATTTCTTATAATTTAAATTTAATTTTGCAGTATTATTTATTGAAATAAAATGCAAATAAATAAATAATAAAAGTCTTCCAAACGAGGCAGAATAGCCTAATGGGTCTAGCCCTGGAAACAGTAAGACTAGGCACAAAAAATCAATTGCGACTAGCTCAAAAGAGGAAAGTAGAGGCATCCGGCTAATTATGACGAGTACTCTAGGCGAAAGTCCAAAAAGTAACCTATTGAGACTAGCTTAAAAGACCAACGAGGCCCCCTAAAAGAAAGAGAAAATGCCAAACTGAGTCCAGGCGAAAGTTTAATAGGAAAAAAACCTAGTGAACTCTAGGCGAAAGTCCAAAGGCGCCAAAGACCTAGTTCAGCTAGGCAAAAGCCCTCAATTAGCGAGACATTATAGACCTTTACTCGAGGCATATTTCATTAAAGACCTCTAAGTGAGGCACATTATTATTGTTATCTAAGTTATGTATGTGAAACAAGATTTCTTAAGCCCTCTATCAGCAAACCGGATCTCTTAAGTCCTCGATCAGCGAGGCATATTTTCTAAAGTCCTCCATCAGTGAGGCAGATCATTCGAAGTCCTCGATTAACAAGGTAGTTTTCTAAAGACCTCGATTAGCGAGACAAATCATTCGAAAACTTTAATTGATGAAGTGGATTTCTAAAGTCCTTGGTCAGCGAGACACATTAGCCCAAGTCCTCCGTGAGTGAGGCATATGATTTTCTAAGTCATCGGTCAACAAGGCATATCAGACGAAGACCTCCAAGGGAGGAAGATTTCTTAGGTTCTCAATTAATAAGGCAAATTATCTAAAGCCCTCTTCTAGCGAGGCAACCTTCAGATGAATCACAAGCAATGAGAAGATACATCTACTCCCTCAGCCCGCTCTTCAGTAAACTTGATCAGACTAGGGAGTGGGGGGCTTATGATAAGGGACAAAATATACTGAACTGAATTAATCTATAATGGGTTGGGCCCAGCTATCCAAAAGTCCAATATTGGAAGATCATGGTCAATGTTATCATTAATCAGGTTCTTAGTCCGAAACTAAAATATGCAAATTGCCATCCTAATCTGACTCATTCTAGGAATTCATACTCAATCTACATAAAGACTCATAACTTATAAATACTCCAAAGATCAACCTTCATAGGTATGAGGAACAAAAGTCTAAAAAACTCTCTCTTTACATTCTCTCTCAAACCATTACTGACTTAGGCATCGGAGGCTCTCCCGAGAGTCAGCCCCTAAGAGCCTTTTACCTACTTTTTTCTTTGACCTCAGGTTCTACTCTTTTAATGAATCCTCTATCAACAGTACCGAGTGATTTGGGGATTCATCACTCTCTATTTCTGGGATTTTCGGGTATGGCTTGAGCTGCTTCTGCTGAAGCTCTTGACCTTAGTCTCGTTGTCAGCCTATGTTGATTTCATTCATTGTCAGGGGATGTTGCAAAGGATGATGCAATTGATATCGTCTTTTGAGTCGCCCTTGCTACTACAATTAGCCAATTATGATGACTCACAATTTTTGGGGTTAGGGCTGATTAATATGAGCAGCAACTTGCATTCCTCAGTGAAGTGCCACTACGCATTGATTATCTTCTCAACCATTATTGACGCTACTATTTTGATGGAATTTTTAGGACTGTTGCTGCTATCTTGCTAGTAACTATTCTTTATCATTGATGCTACTTTGTTGCTAATTTATTAGCTCTGTTGTTATCTTGTTGTTTTGGGGGTTTTTTAACATGGTATTTGATGCTTAGGATCTTCTTAAGTGTATTTGGGTGGCCTGCTGGCTTTGGGTACTTTGGCCTCAAATATCATGTTTTTCCCTTTGTTATAATCTTCATAATCTTAATAATATAAATTCTTCTATATATAAAAAAAATAAAAATAAAAAAGGAGAAAGGGAATTTGATTAATGGTGGGAATAGGAATTAAAATGAGATGATTTTGTAAAATTAGTTTATTTTTTTATGAAACAATTTGAAAGAATGGGAGAAGTGAAGATTTGGGATTTGGGAAAGAGAGTGAAGATGAGATGAGAGTAATATGGGAATTAATAAAATAATTTCATGCCAATTTTTGGATACGCATTTGCAAGTGGCAATTCTCTGAATAGAGAGTTTGAGATGAATATTAATAAGAATGTACCTGGGGAGATCTGCAAATGAAGGGCCTAATTTTTGGATCTCATAATGGCTAACTTCCTCTGTTTCATTTTTGCCTTTTCTAGATAAAAGCTTTTGAAATCATTCTCCTTTTCATAACTTTTTTGACAATGTAAGAAAAGTAATTGAGATAAGAAGGCGAAAAAGAATCTAGAATACACTTAGAGTATGTTTGGCAGGCCGTAATGAAATTTAGGTAGTATTTGGTAAAACTGAAAATTAAGTGTTAAAATTTTAAGTTCTGAATTTTAAGTGCTAAATAAAACAAGTGATATAATTTTTAAATAGTAAAAATATTTAAAAATTTAATCACTTATTACATTCAGTATAAATTTTAAGTTAAAAATTTTGATTTATCATTTTAAGTGGTTTTTTGACTTAATTTAGACTTTTAAGACATAGTTATTAAACAAACTTAAAACGATTAAGTGTTGAAAATTTTAATTTTAAGTGCTGAATGGTGTTATCAAATATCACTTTAATATAATCAAATACATTTTTAGTGTAATGTTTATAAGAAAAATTCATTTGATTACTTACATACATTTTATTATGACCTACCAAAAATATCTTTAAATTAATCCTTTTTAGGATTAACATATGAACAATCAGTAATAGAGAAAACAAAATCCCTAAATTACTATAAATTAAAAGCCTCAAATCCAAACAATTCTATGTAGATTACAAGGTTTCATCCTTTTTAGGATTATTAACATATTGAAAAGATATGTAACTGATGAAACATTTGAACCAACAAAACATCATTAACTCACTGGAAGCACGAAAAATCTTGTTTGAATTACAGATTTTCATAAACGAAAAACAATTATATTTTTATTTACGGTCTAAAATCTTTTTGTTTGAAGGGAGAGTTCTTTTTCTGTGTTCTTGATCATTATTACTATTATTATTAGTTTTATTTTTATATTATTTACTTGGACTGCAGGATCCCATTATCGGTAAACATGGGCGGATTTTTTTTTTTTTTGGGGGGAGGGGGTTGGTATTTTGCCCCCATTAAAATTTTCCATTTAGATTATTTTTAATTTTGCCCCATTAAAATTTTCTAATAATATATTCTCAAAAAAATATAATATATTACAATTTTTTGAAATATTAAAATAATTGTTGTTGGGCCATAATAACAGGATCCCATTATCGGTAAACATGGGCGGATTTTTTTTTTTTTTGGGGGGGGGGGGGGGGGGTGGGGGCGCGTTAGTTGGTATAAATTATAGGGCATTTTTAATTTTGCCCCTACTAAAATTTTCCATTTAGGTTATTTTTAATTTTGCCCCATTAAAATTTTCTAATAATATATTCTAAAAAAAAATATAATATATTACAATTTTTTGGGATATTAAAATAATTGTTGTTGGGCCATAATAACAACTCATTGTATATTATGATTTTTTTTTAAAAAAAGTCAAATATTCATTATACATAATAAAACTTTTTTTATTTTTTATTTTTTTTTCACTTTTTGGCTTTTTTTATTTTTTTTTTTTTTTTGCTAGTTGTCACACACTTTCATTCCACCTCACTTTCTCTCTTTTTTCTTTTAGTAATAGAATGTGTGATTCATTGATGAATGATTGTTTGATCACATATGTTGAGAGAGATATCTTTAATAGTATTGAAAGATGAGAAAATTAGTTTTTTCATATTTGCTTCCCTAAATTTTTATATTTTTTCATATTTGTCCTTTCAATTTTTATTTTTATCTTTTTAACTTATGAAATTTTTACAGGTAATTTTTTAACTCCATAATTTTTTATAATTTTATACCTATAATTTTTTATTTTATACCCTAAAATTTTTTTTAGAGCTCTAATAAGAATTTTTATAATTAGATTTTTATATTTAAATATAACTTTGTAAAAAAATTAATACTACTAAATTTCACCCTCTCGATTAAAATCTTGCGTCCGCAATTGAGTAGGACTGAGAGAAAAAGTAAGGAAAAGATTAGAAGGGGAGTATGATATTTCTTTCTTAATGTTATTTGGAATGAGGTGAAATATGAGGAAAAGGAAAGGAAAGGTGAGAAGAGTCTTTTTTATTGTTTTGAAAAATTATAAAAAAAGGAAAAAAAAATTAAAAAGCAAAATTACTCTTTACCATTAGAAAGAGTAAATTAAAAGCAAAATCATTGGGCAAAAATATAATTCGAATCATTAATTGCTTTGAAATCTGTATTTCCACAAACAAAATTATGGAACCTAGGAGAAATATTTACTGTTATCAATTCATTCTCTTGTTTTTCCCATGCCTTTCCAAACTAGTGAATAACTGATTCCTTTCCCCTTTCCCTCTTTTTCAGTGTAAGATAGCAACAAATTAACCGATTCCTTTCCCCTTTCCCTCTTTTTCAGTGTAAGATAGCAACAAATTAACCGAGTACCCGTGCAAGTAAAATACCAAAAAAAAAATTTACATCAATCCAAAAGTTGGTATGAGAATGGTTTCTAATGCTTCATTGCCTGTCACAAAAATTCCAACTGTTCTAGGAACTGATAATTACTTTAATGGTACAAGGCTCAATAGCACCACAGTGCCATTGACTAGATAACATAGATCTCAAAATCACAACCAAACACACAAATCGTAAGTATAACAATGCCATTTGCCATCCTAATATAGCAGGTAAAACTTCAATACCTTCCAACATCAATGCAAGGATATCAGAAATCTATTGACTAAACAATACATAGATAACAACATTGGCATCGGGCATAACAGACTTTAGTCTGAATCTGATGAGTCATGACTTTCACTTTGCCTCACGCTCCTCCTAGTTTGTGTACTAGATTTTGATGTATTTAAAGATGATTCACCCTCAAAAGAGATTACTTGAGCTTTAGCCAACCTCTCTTCTAATTCCTCTGTGCTAAACTCATCTGTCCCACCAAGCTCATCAAATCCCACCTGAATACATTACAAAGGACATTGCATCATTCAAACAGAGACAGAAAAACAGTAAATTGATAGAACAACATACCCATTCAACATACCACATAATCATCCACTTTGGCCTTCTTTATAAGGGCAATTGTGGGAAGAACTATAATCTTGAGTCTCTCAGCCAAAAATGGACTTTTCTCGGCATGAATTTTCACAAAACGTGTCTCTATGTGTTGCTTTGCCAATATACTCAAGTGCTTGTCCATCACCTGCAATTCAACTGTAAACACGGATTGCATCTACTAAATTGACTCCATTGCATTTAGTAGTGATACAAACACCTTTTTTAAAGTATAAATTTCATTGCATTTTCACATAACCTGCTTCTATTGTCCCTGAAGGCAGGGACACTACAAAAGTTAGAAATTAGTTCAGATTATTCCATGTTCAAATATCATTAAGGTTAGGCTGGAAGGATTTTACAAGAGAGGGTGAGTTACCTTCCATTTGTGTAACTCAAGCATTGAATTATGGAACAAATTTAGAAATAAAATAAAAAAAAAAAGATTCCTACGGCTCAAGAGGCAAGTATTGGATAAATGTCCAAGTGGCTTACTGCCCTCCAAGATTTTTTTTAAAAGAAAAAGGCAGAACTATTTCCTTAGCCAAAATTGCTTTGTTCATAGCTACATCGTGAAATATCCCAACTAGAGAAGATGCAGCAAAAGAGAAGAGGGGAAGGGGAGAGAATCCCAACAACTTTCCGCTCTAATTATCACATCTGTAAGCTAAAGTCTCTGTCTAGACAAAGAATTAGTGCAATGCTTTTGGCTGTAGGTCTCTCCAATTTCCCTCTTCTTGGCTTCTTTGCCTTCTTAGAAAGGACATCATTTCATAGCAAATTGAATTCTCTTGTAGGGTATTAGAGCTTTAGGGATAGGATCCAAGGCAAGCTGAAGAGAGGACGATTCTTGGGAGGAGGAAGAAAAAGTGTAGAAACCTTGAGACAATGTCTTTTCAAAATGGGAATAGAATATGTGAAGAAGTCATCAGAAATGCTACCATTTTTAGAATGCAGGTAGATCCTAGTTACACCTTGTCAATATAACTTTGTCCACTCAATATATTCAAATTAATTAAGATATGAGCAAGCAAAATTGTCAATTTATGTCGCATTCGTATTATTTTCTCATAGTCAATGTGTACAATCTAAGATACAGTTACATTTCAAGAATTTAATGAATGGTTGTTAAATGTAACTGAACATAATAGAATACAATCAAATAAAAATTTAATAAAACAATATAACTAAAAATCTATTCCATTATGCACTAATGATCTACTAAACATGCTCTTAGTGTATATCTCTGCAATTAAGTTAAGCAAAATGCAATTTAGCAATGAATATGAAATTCCTTTGATAAAAATTAATTTTTTAATATATATATATATATGATTTACCTTGCAGGGCCAATTCTCGCGATAGAAATGGCAAACTACGCGATCGCTGGCTTTAACAATGGAGAAGAAGTCCTTCTCTGAGTGGATCTCAGAGTAGTCGCCATGGCCGAGAGAGATCCAACGGCTACGCTTCTCCGCCATTTTCTTCATCTGTTGAAGCCGCCTCTCTCTCAACGCCTCCAGATCGTCGTCATCAAGGCGATCTAATGCAGCGATCTCGTCATCCAGTTTGTCCTCAACCGCCTTCGCTACTGTAAGTATTTGCTTCTCTATAATCTGCCAAAACAAAGATTTAATCTGAGAATTTAAAACGATAAAATCAAGAAATTGAGAGAGAAAGTTGTAATTTACCTCTTGAACTTTGGAGTTTTCCATTGTTGGAATTGGGAAAATCTCTACCCTCTCCTTGTCTTAGCAGTTCAAATTGTGAAAGGAAATGAAAATGCAGAGAGATATTTGATTAGGAGAAGAGGGCGATGTTATAAACGACGCCGTTTTCTAGTTGTGGACTTTAGATTTGGGCTTGGGGAACAATAAAACTAAAAATTCGTAATTCAATCGGTTCAAGAAAGGCCCACATCCCATGATGTATTGGATAAATTAAATTTTCTTTTTGATATCAGGATTCAATTTTCATATATTATAATAAATTCACTTTCTCAAATATTCGGTTTAATATTTTTATTTAAATTGATAATGAGGATAATATTATATTATAATTATTAATTATATAATATAATATTCTAATTATTAATTAGATATTATTAATAATTTATTTTTAAAATAAATTTGTCAATTTGACATATTACTAATTATAATAACTTAAAAACCTTTAAACAATAATATTGAATTTGTTTTCTAAATTGTAGCAATGAATAATGATGCTTATTGAAATGGAAGATTACAACTTTAGCACCAAACAAGTTTAATGTTTTTTTCTTTTAAAATCCTATGCTTGAAAATAAATACACTTGCAAAATTAGCAGATATTTATTATTTGAGGACTTCGTACACCTAGTTCATAAATGTTCTTAAAATTTATAACCGTCAGATTATCAATTTTAAATTGACTTTAAATCTCAACCATTAATTGAAGTGACTTGTTATCTAACAAACTTGCAACTAATTTTAATTATTTTATTTGTTACCTAATTAATTTTTCAAGTCAGTCAAAAATAAGCAAATGATATATCAAATGAAAGTTTGGAAAATAATGAGTCCAACCGTACCAGAATCATCAGAAAAGAAGGCCGAAAAGTTGCTGGAATCAAGCTCAGAAAATCTCATCGGCGGTGAAGTCGGACGATGCGTGCGGCGGCTTCCGGTGGTTGTTGGCGGCGAGGCTAGTGCTGTTAGATAGATCGGCGACTCCTTTTTCCTCTAGTCCGACGCGTGTCTGATTCCAATGACTGGAATGCAACGTTTTTCCCTGTAAAAGTTCCTGCCATCCTTCTCTCTCTCCTCTCACTTTATTCCCTTCAAACTCAACACTAGCAACAACTGATTAATTAGTTTAAAAGTGAACCAATCAGCTTATTTATAAATATTTTTTATTAAAAATAAATAACAATTAATTTAAAATATAATAAAAAAAATATTTTATATCATAATACATAACAAAATTTCAATAAAATCACTTAGACTTATTGGTTAACAATTAACTTAATCTCTCTTGGGTCACAAGTTTGAGTTTTAATATTTGCACAATTAATTATCATTTTGTGCAATTAATTCTCATAATGTGTTAATATATATATATATATATTGACGTGCCGAAACGCACACTAACAACTGCAAGTGCACAGGTCGTTATCAAGTAATAAAGTAGTGAGTATGAGTATCGTCTCCACGAGGAATGCTTATAATTACTAGCTCAAACTTCAACTATTGTCTAGTGAATTAAAATTTTAGGATAATTAAAACTAAAAATAAAACTAAACTAAAACATGAGAAGATTAATAGATATAAACAAGAATAAAACTATCTAGATACGAATCCCCCTAGCCTATCATGAATGTTATGAACAATGGAATTGATTAACCATACAATGCATTGAATTGGCATTCCACTAATTTAGACTAAAACCTCTCTTGAGTGATTTAATCCCTAATTCCTAAGTAGAGTGCAAGGAATCTCTTCTCAAACACAATCAAATAAGTCATGCATTAAGAACAAGGAACAAAGCAC
>CATKHJ010517141.1:0-42224 GCA_949750685.1 Vernicia montana
AAAATAAAATAAAAAAAGAAAGTCAGTTGTTGTTATTCAGCACAAATTGTCAACAAAAATATTTCTTTATAAGGTACAATTTGGTCCTCAAATATCAGAGCATCTGATGCTGCAGAAGAAGAGGAAGATGTTATAGTTGTACAAAACGGTCAAGGATATAAATTCGTGGAAAATTCATATTTTATTGTATTTTTTTATATAAAAATATTGTAGGACTTATATGAAATTGAACTTTCCAATTTCAATAGTTATTTTTAAGATATAATTCTCTCAAATGCATATAGTCTTATAACATCACTATATGGTATCATAGAAAAAAAAATCAATTCATGTATGGCTCCAAAATATTGATAGATATGTGTTTGTGTACATATTTGGATTTTGTTATGTTTGGACCATCATTAAAAATCTACATGTTAAGTATCAATTAGACTCTTTACTTAATTAGGCTTTCAATTAAGTTTCATCAAATTTATCTTCACTCTATTGTAATTTGTAATTTGTTATTCATTAAACTCTTTACGATTTTTCAGCCAATAGAGATTTAATTGCTACTCGAAAGAAGTGTTAATTATGTATAAATATGTGAAATATATGAAAAAATATTAAAAATAAAAGTGTTATATGATTTATATGGAATTCAACTTTTCAACTTTAATAGCAAACGTTTCTCTTACTAACGCATGTAACCTTACAACATTATAATAAAGACATAGAATTCAATTCTTCAACTTTAATAGCAAGCGTTTCTCTCATCAACGCATGTAATCTTACAACATTATAACAAAGACATGAAATTCAACTCTTCAATTTTAATAATAAATGTTTCTCTCAATAACACATATAACCTTACAACATTATAACAAAGAAAAGTTAATTGTCAAATGTTACAGCAACACCACAATCTCTTCTTACTTATTACACCCATCAAAGATACTCAACTTCTCCACACACAATCTATAGGGACCACCATCTCTTTAGACTTTTAAAATGCTTGACCCTGACTCTAACCCATTAGTCCTCCATTTGTACACTTCAAAAAGGGAGGCCTATGATCAATCTTATCAACAACTACAATGTTAGTGATGATATCCACAATTTTGCATTTTTATTGATAATGGTTTAAATCACATTGGATGATTTGCTTTTAATGGAATGCTAAAATTAGATTTATTTAGGATCTTTATTTTTAGTTAATTTATCTTTGATTGAAACTCAAATTCAAAACTTTATAATTGTGAAGAAAACTCCAGTATCATTAAATAAAAACTTGTTGGTTATTTAGCACCAAATTAATTGTGTTGATTTGCATGTAAAACATAGTTGCTTGTGAAAGCTATAAAATAAGAGTTTATTGAGAAGCAATCATTTGGCTTGCCTAGCCAAATTCACATTTAAAACCTATTTGGTATTCATTATTGAAATTAAATTAAATTGCTTTTCTAAAAAATAATCATTTTAAATGTTATTAAAATTAAAAAACAATTTCTAAATGTTGTTTTAAAGTTTTTATGGTTAGAACATTTAAAATTTGTATTTCAAAAAAAAAAAAAATTTGAAAATTCTTACATCAAAAGTATATTTTTATCTCATGCACCCAAATTAATGGGATAAAAAACATTTTATCAATATTACTCTTATGTCTAATTTTAAGTTAACTTTTTTTTTAAAACAAAAAAAAAATCTAACTTTAGGGATTTTATTTTATTTTTTGCTTTTTTTCACCTCCTATTGGGATTTTGATTAAGTAATTATATTAAGGGTATATTTGATATTGTTATTTGAGTTGTTGTTAATAAAAATTTTATTTTGAAAATATTGATTAAAGGTACCAATAGGAGGTGAAAAAAAGAAATAAAATAAAATAAAATCCCTAAGGTCAGACTTAAAATTGGACAAGAAAAACTTTGGTAAGTTACCTTAGGGATGGGGTTGGGTTTAGAATTGTCTGAATTACAGATTTTTTTTTTTTTCCTTTTACAAATATAATTTGTACTTAATGCGATGAGAAATAAAAGGCATATATATAGTTCATTGCTTCATTTAATAATTTTCTAAATGTGTCAATTTCATCACCTCTCAAACTTGACTATACTACTATATATGTTGAAGGTTTTAGTTAAAACATTGCTTTCAAATATCATATCAAATTGATCAAATTTCATGTCCAAAAAAGGCAGGCAGCCACTTATTTAAGAGTTATTATTCAAAACCCACAAGTTTATTTATTATTGTGGATGAGTTTTCATTCGCTGTTAATGGTCTTTTTAGTACACCCAAATTTGTACTAACAATTTTTTTTTTTGGCTAACACTCGCTGATGTATACGTCAATTCAATGAAATAAAAACATATGGAGAAAAAAATGATATTTATATTTTTTCATTGAATAAAAAATAAATAAAAAAATTATATCGACTAAAATATTTTATCACAACATATACACTTAACGGGCAAGAATTTTCCCAATTTTCTTTATAATCACTGCTATGAATGTGGAAATTAACAATTTATATATAAATCAATGAATATATGGTAGTTGGTCAGCAATTAATTCAAGAGAAAAAAAAAAAGTTCCCATACTTCTTTTTATTATTATTGTTATTTTCTAATGGTTTTTTAGGTTCTTAATTGAGGAATATTTACATAAAAAAAAAAATTTCTTGGGTATTTTAAGAAATTATCAATGGTACTGCAATTCTGCAACAAAGTTGAGGTAGACGAAGATGAACAGAAAACCATAGCTACTCAGGTGCAAGATCACAAATAAAGTCAAAATTAAAGAAAGTTAATTGAAAGAAAAGTGAAAAGACAAGTGGAGTCTAATCATATGTGGAAGAAAGTTCAAAACTTAAATTAGATTATTGACGTTAGTTGCACCCTTTGTCATTGAAAATTCAGACTTACGTATATAAATATTATTCCAAATTATATATGACCCACAACAATAAATTGATTATTCTATGAAATTGATTATATTTGAATCAAATTCTACTAAATAAAATATTTATTTAGAATTAAGTTTTGACTTGTTTTGAAAATTACGTTTTGAATTTTTTTTATTTTTTAAAAAAAATAATTATTTTTGATAAATCATGGTTTCATAAAAAATAAAAAATCCAGCTTTTCTAAAATTATGATTTTCTAAACTCTATAAAATCTAAAAATAATTTACTAAAAATATTTTCAACTCAATACCAAACACATAATAAATACGTAGGAATTTTTTTTTTAACAAGAGTAGGAACTTTCAAAGCTAATAAATTAAAGTACAACCATTAAATTTAAAAAAAAAAAATAGTAAAGTTGTGTTTAAAATGAATTCTATTCCAAACTTGAAAATTTCACTATAAGAAAAAAAAAAAAAAAAAAAAGAATTAACAGTGTCTTTACTTCTAAAAGTATAAAAAATTATTGCTATAAGGTTATGATAACAATACACTATTAAAAAATTAAAATTCTAAGGCCATGTTTGGTTTATGAAATAGAATAGGTGTTGTGAAAAATCTGTAAGTGCACAGATCGTGAGCAAGTAATAGTGTATGAATAGAGTGTCGATTTCACAGGAAATGTATTGTCAAATACAAAAATTATAATTACTCTATTATTTAGAATATCAATTTAGTTGAGATTAAAAAAAAATAAAAACAAGTATTAAAAAATAAATTCAATATATGAAAAAGATCTAGAATTTAAACTTAATTAATTGATTACCTATGATTTTTTTTTATGTTCTCTATATTGATTTAATTTTATTGGAATTAATAATTAGATTTCCCTCATTATATGATGTTTTCTCTTAAAACACAATACAAGTATTTATGTTAACTTTATATCTACTCTCGTGATCACATGCAATTAATACAAACCCATTAAGTTTTATGGAAATCATTTAGTTAATCACAAATGAGTGTTCTTATCTCTAAGCAACACATTCCCTAGGTCTAATATCTCAATGAATTAATATTATGCTTTCACTCTCGCTACTTCACATAATATCTTTAAACATGTAAATAGTGATCAATTATTCACAAGCATTAAGTTTTAAGATAAAAGATTAATTACAATAATCAAAACCAAATCAATTAAATAAAGATAGTCATAGGCAAATTAAGAGATTACATCTAAATCCTAGATAAGAAATTTAGCTACTCATATTTAAGAAGAAAAAAACAATTAAATTAACAATCAATCTAATAAAAAACATAATAACAACTTATTATTGAATTGAAGAATAAAAGTTTAGAAAGAACTCTTTTTGTGATACAATTTTTGACGTACACAAGCTCTAAAACTTCTCATCTTGATCAAAATGAAAATAGAAAGAAATAAAACTAATAAAATAAAAACTCTCTAAATATTTGTTTCTTGATTGAATGATGATTTGAATGAAATATGGTAATGCCTATTTATAGGTAGACTTGTTCATGGGCTTGGGTACCCGTCCGGCCCACCCTAAAAAATCCTGGCTTAGACACATATAATTTTTTCTTAGGCCCGTCTAAGCCCGAACCCGAAAAATCCTGACTATTTTTTGGGCGAACTTGGGAATATCATTTCTTTGAGGTCCGCTCGAAAAATTTACATGTAAAAAATATATATTTTTTTATGCGGGTTGAGCTTGGTCAAAATAATAGGTCCGTATGGTCGGGCCAGGCCGGGTTTGGGCTTAAAATTGAAAAGTCAAGCCCAACTAAGCCCGGCCCGGCCTGCAATTTGAACAGGTCTATTTATAGGTAATTTCTATCTTCTTTTTCCACCATCTTGTATCATTGTCTGCATCATTATTATTATGACATCATTGCTTGCATCATTAATATCATGACATCATTACCTGTATCATTAATATCATGACATCATTACCTGTATCATTAATATTATGACATCATCGCCTGCATCATTAATATTATGACATCATCGCCTGCATCATTATTATTATGACATCATCGCCTGCATCATTAATATCATGACATCATTGTGTGTATCATTAATATCATTTTGATCTGCAAAATAAAATAAAATACTAAAATATTTTATAATTTATTTATAAATTGTTAGAATTATTTATTTCTCAAAATAAGTAATAATATTATTAAATTTTCAAGAACTGAATCAAAATTTGAGTTTAAACAGATAAAATAACTTTAAGAAAATAGAGTTATCACACCCCCAAACTTAAGATTTTGCTTGTCCTAGAGCAAAACTAAAAGAAAATATAAAACCTAAACTAATCCACTTTCGTAGGAAATCACGATCGCATTTAACATATGCAATAAGCCTTTAAACCCTTAGGTGATCCTATAGAGGACGAGTTGTAGTCTTGTGAGGGCTTCCAGTGGTGATACCCATAAACATCTGTAAAAATATTAACTTCCAACTGTTTATCTCAGAGAACAATAAGTGATCACAGTTTTGAAAATCAAACAAGCATTAAATCAAATCCATATTTATTCAAAAGCTAATTCATCCTACAACAATCATACTCAAGTGTGTGTGTGAAATGACTGATATCAACGGTAAATATAATGTGCCTGTTTCAAACAAGTAAAATTCTCATAATCCTTACAATAACAACCATCCGACTTCTAATAAGAAATTAAGCATCATAAGCTCCCCTTTTGGTACGAATCTCCACTACACTGAAGACATCACCTGAGATCAAAAGGTCTTTAATATCAGTTGTAATGGGGCAGAGAGGATAGTAACGTGGCTAAAGAATGAAAGGAATAGGATATCATAAAGGTTTCAAAGACTTCATAGAGTTAGAGACATCATAATATTTTGCAAGAAACACTTCTCAAAACCTATAGAAGCATAGAAAACATAGGCAAGCCAATTATCATTGTGTTGGGCCTTTACTTCAATCTAAACAACTTTGCAAGATCGTCGGACTCAAGAGATCTTCCTTTATCAGACTTTACATTGAATACATATATAATTATATATATATTTTTTGTTTTTTTATTTTTTTTTTTACACTTGTCTCTTATTCCTATCCCAAATCAATAAGAAATGTCTCTTACACATGAAATATGTATCTTTAGCTCAAATTCATCTTTATAACAAGGGTGAGGATATAAATATATTTGAGCTAGGTGCGAGATGTGGTTCTCAATGAAAATAGCTAATCGATGTAGGCTCAAATTGGCTTACTAGGGGGATGTTCTCTTGGAACATCAATCAGGGATCTAGTTGATTTGGCTTTGTGGTAAAAAATCTTAGTGCCTTAATCATTTCACAAGTGATGTATGATAAATCATTCACCTCAAATCACCTCAAGAGGAGTTCTAATATTTAATTCCTTCATGTCGAAATCAAAATGCTCATTACAGTGAGGGTATAAGAATACACATGTTCTAGCATGCTTGTCTCTGTACCGAATAATGTGGCTATTCATGCAAAAAAAAATATTGAGTATAATCATCATAGACATGCATTAAACAAATAATAACATCAAGATTCAAAATAATACTCATTATCAATCAACCATGACATTAAAGCTAAATTCTCATCATAGTGGCTGAAAGTATTCCTAAAATCCTAGAGCTAGACTCAAAATCCTAAAAATTTTAGATACTTTTTTTTATAATCACATAAATTAAAGATGCTTATCAAGAGTACAAAAGTAACTCTTTACTCAGCCATCTTTTTCTCTCTCTGTTTTTTTTTTTTAAAATAGAAAAGAAAATCATAGAAATTAATGATGTGTATCAAGAGTACAAAAGTAACTCTTTACTCAGCCATCTTACATTTAATGATTCGGACCTCAAATTTTAAGACAACAATTTTTTTTTTAAATGACAATTATCTCCTCTCCAACCTATTCAAAACATTGTCTTCAATGTCTACTATAGATAAGTAAAGAGTAAAGGACTTCACTTGATCTAGTGTTAGTAAAGCAACGTAAAGAAAAAAAAATAATATAAGTAAAACCATAAGAGTTAAGAAAGTTACAACCGGAGATTCAGATTTAGTACACGCTTTTTACTGCTACTGTCCTTAGGGTGCTAGACCACCTGCGCCATCAATGGATCAGGTTCGGGTACAAATTTTTGCAGTTGGTCAATCTTTCAGCTAATTTTGACCATAGTACCATTTTGACTATGCTTCCAAGCTAAGCAGCCGTCCTTCACCCGACCTTGACCATGGTAAAAATCCTTCACTTGATCTTGACTGCGATAATAATCCTTCACCCAATCCTGACCGTGGTAACAATCTTTCACCCGATTCTGACTGCGGTACCATTTTGACTATGCTTCCAAGCTAAGAAGTTGTCCTTCACCCGATCCTGACAGTGGTAACCATATTTCACTCGATTCTGACCGCGGTACCATTCTGACTATGCTTCCAAGCTAAGCATCCATCCTTCACCCGACCCTAACTGTGGTAACAATCTTTCACCTGATTCTAACTATGGTAACCATCTTTCACCTAAGAGACAGGCAGTTCTAATGCCAACTATGCAAAATCTCTCAAAGATACCGAGAGCATCTTTCTTTATCAATCAATCCATAAATGTCTAGAAACGATCAACTAGGCATCTCTGTGGTTCCTTTCCCATCTCCCCTTATTTTGAATCGATCATGTCCTCCATCCAGAAATGTCTAAATCCTTATTTAGATGTCAATCTGATTCTCTTTTCTAGCCTTATTCATTTTAAATTCAACCGCATCCTTCACCTATAAATGTCTAAACAGTGACATCCCTCTGGCTCCTTCCCCCGCCCATTTTTATCCAAGTCAGCCCTATCCTTCACCCAAAAATATCTAGCCACTAGCCTAGATATCCCTTTGGTTCCTCTTACCGGTTCCATTTATCAGTCAATCCACCCATAAACATCTAGAAACTGTCATCTAGACATCCTTGTGGTTCCTTTTCCCGCCCCTCTATCAAAATCCTTCAAAATTCCACCCATAAATATCTAGAAAATGATCACCTAGATATCCCTGTGGTCCATTCTCTCGTCAAACTCAGTCACATTCTCTGCCCCATAAATATTTAAGAGCAATTGCTTAAACATCCATGTTGTTCCTTTTGCCATCTGTTTTTTCGACCATATCTCTCACTCATACATGTCAAAGTACTAACCTAGACATCACTTTGGTTCCTTATACCATCCCTTCTCCAGGGTTCACTACCATTAGAATCGCCTTACAGGTAAGACAATTCTAATGAGGGGGCAACTGTGAACCCTCAATTTTGCACTCTCAAGATGCAACCGCAATTTGACACCTGCTAAATTTAGTGCAGTACGCATTACTAGTCCGGAAGTCCTGCTAGTCGGTTAGCGGGCAGGGGTAAAGGGGCAGCGCCCCCTCAAAAAAATGGGCTTTTAGGCATAATACCATGAGGAGACTTACTTTTTTGATGCTGACTGAACTTTTTGTACCAAACAATATTTTTCCAAAACTGATCGGATTCTTTTCCGAAACTTATTGCCAAATTATCCGATAATTAATTTCAAATCCACCGAAACTGATCGGTAATCCTAAAAAAATTCCTAAAAATTCAAAGTTGGCCTGTCCACTAGAGGAGCCGATGGTGCGGCCAGTCTCTCCAGTGGCGCCGCCAGCCTCATCAGCAGCTCCACTAGCCTCACCAGCGGTGCCGCCAGCCTACCAAGCGACACCACTAGATCACCTACCTCTATTTTCGTACACCATACTTGACAGTCCTTTCGCCACGTCAGCAGCCGGAACCTCCGGTGGCGCCACCGGGCTGTCCGGCTGCTGTTCCCCTCCTGCACCTCCAAAATGACATTTTTACCCTCCCTAGTCCTAATTTCAGCCACTAAAGCTCCTTTTTAGTCTTTTCACTCTTTCATTACTCAAAATACCCCCACCTTCATTTCCTATAAATACCCTCTCCATTTTCCATTTCTCTACACCCCTAAAACTTGTGTAGATTGACTATCCACTTGCTTTTTTCTCTCTCTAATTAGTCTCTCATACTCTCTAGGAGTAGCCCCTGAATTAATTAATTTCTCTTTGATTTTAATTAATTTTAGGTTAATTAATCATATTAATTAATTAATTAATTATTCATTTTAGTTAATTAATTAATCTTATTTCGTTAAATAATCACTTTGAATTAATTAATTAATCCACTTAGATAATTAATTAATTAAATACTATCCTTGAGTAATTAATTAATTAATTTAATCCTCATTGGGTTAATCTCATTTAATCCACTCTCCTTGAATAGAATTTCTAAATTTTGAGACCGGTAAAATAGAACTCCAGTCCGGAAAAACACTCCACCCACTCAAAATCTCCCAAAGATAAGGTATAACATCTTCTCTCACAAACTCCAAAATCCCACCAAATCGAATCAAATCAATATGACCAATCACTAAACCCCTCCATCTCACCGTGGAAGGAACTACTTGGGTTTTGATCCCCATCCAATGGGGTACGTAGTCACGCTTATAATTTAACTCTAAGCCTCAAATCCAAATCCCTAATCAATCCTTTTGCCCTCTATTTTGTAAATATTTGTATTTAATTCTAATGTAATCAGTTAATTAATTATTTTGGTGTAAAGGAGCGATCATATGATTTACCTAATACTCTTAAAGGGCTAGAGGAAATACTCTTCTTTACTTATGGGTGTTTAAATTACTCGCTTTCAATTCTTCATGCACTCATAATTATGTCATCTTCATACATTATAATCGTCATTAATACTTGCCATCCATAAAATCAATTTTTAAGTCAAAATTCAACTTAGGAGCCAAATTGAGATTAATTAAAACCAAAAATCTAGTCCCCGAGCTTAATCTGGTTTGAAGACTAGTGGTTTTATCTCTGGGTAAATTAATCAGAAATTAACAAATTGGAGTCAATTTTGGATTTTTCCTTAATTTTTCCATTTAAATAAGTTAGGGTGGTGACTCCCGAATCTTTTTCAAAAAATGAATCAATTTTCTGAATGACAATCGTTCCAATTATGAGCACCAAAACTCGTACTTAAACCCCACAAAAATCTCTCACCTTTCCTAAAGGCTTCCGAGTGGCGGCGAGGGGGGGGGGGTGGCGTTCGAGCAACCTCACAGAGGGCTATGACTGCAAAAGTATAGGAGTTAAACTCATGAATGCATGAGGCGTACGCATGCTAATGATGCTATGAAATGTTCATCTAATGCACTACTTTCCTATTGAATGAAAAATAGCCTTTGTTCATTTCTTTGTTGTTGTACAAGGTATGTCAACTGCCCATTCAAGTTTGAGGTTCATCATTCTTTTTTGCTTGTCTTCATTTGCATTTTTTTTTACTTCCTCTAATGTTTGCCGAAGGAACTCGATTATGGATCCTTAGTGAGGATATCATCCTTTTTATTTTTTATGTTTCCTCTAACTTTTTCCTAAGGAGTTGGATGATATGGATCCTTAGCAAGGATACTATTCACTTTTCTTTTTATTCACTTTTCTTATTCCTTTTTTGTTTCTCATTCAAGCAAAATGAGACTAGAAACTCGACCGAACTTTTATTAATAAGAATTACTTTAATTACATAAAGAAGCTTCATAAGAGATAACCACATTCAGGATAGGTCATCCCTTCCAAAATCACTTCAAACTCATGATGGGGGGCAGACAGATGGAAACTATCTTTGGAGCTCTTCAACTTGAGCTTTCAATTGCTTGGTTTTTTTGAGGATCTTTCCAATAATGACTTTGGCCTTCTTTCTATATTCCAAGGCTTTTTAAAGCTTGACATCAATTTCGCAGACTATTGTAGCCACTTCTTGACTCAACTCATCACTTTTCATGCTACTGTAGGGCTTCTTACAAGCTCGAGCCTCGAATTTAGACCTTAGGACCTCAGAACCGGGATTGGCCCTCTTCCTAGTCATCTTGGATTCAAGTTCAAGGGCCTCAGGTTCAGCTTCAATAGTAGCATCTTTCGGTTAATTAAGCAAGGCCAAGTCTTCTCCATTCGAGTCTTGAATGAAATTTTCGCTCAATGGGGCCATTATGGTTCATAAAAAAAGGTCATCCTTAGATGGCTGTAAGGGTTAGGATGATGCAATGCTCGTGAATACAAAACTAATGCAATATCTGCACATATCTTTGTTTGAAAAACACTTAGCCCAAGAACACTTTTAAGCAAGATATAACCACATTTCTTCAACTTTTTCCCCCCTGATTTGTATTTCATTTTGAACACTTGTCGTTAACTATCCTTTTCAGGTTTTTTAGCTAATTATTTTCTCTTTACCGTTAACTTTTGCCTAAGGTCTCATTGTGAGACTCCTAGCAGGGTTGTCATTTTTTGTTTTATTTTTTTCATCACCATCTTATTTTTCGTCTCACAACTCAATTCAAGTATTCAAAAAGTTAAGGTCATGCTTTATTTCTTCATAAAAAGTTTTACAAATGAAAGGTATTACATATACAAAACTATCTTATTCTAGCAACTGGGCCTTAAGCTTCATCTTCAATGGGGAGCTTCATGCATTTGTGAGGCCTCACCCGAACGCCCCTCCGCTCACTCGATAAAATGCCTTAAGAAAAGGCGAGAGATTTTTAAGGGAGTTAAGGTACGGGTTTCGGTGCTCACGATTGGAAGTGGCTATCGCCTCGAAAAATTGATTTGATTTTTGAAAATGATTCAGGAGTTGCCACCCTAATTTATTTAAATGAGAAAATTAAGGGAAAACCCCAATTTTGACTCCAATTTATTAATCTTTGACTAATTTATCCAAGGATAAAAGTCACTAGTCCTTGAACCAGGTTGAGCTCAGGGACTAGGTTTTCGGTTTTAAATAATCTTGTTTTGGCTCTTTAATTTAATTTGATTTTGAAAATTGATTTCATGAATGACAAGTATTAATGATGATTTATTATGCATAATCATGGCATATTTATGAAATATATGAAAAAATAAAGAGCAAGTATTTAAACATCCATAAGCAAAGGAGAGTATTTCCTCTAGCCTTTATAGGTCATAGGGAAATCACAAGATCGCTCCTTTAATCCAAAATAATTAAATTAACTAATAATTGCTTTAATTGAAATTTATAAGGAAAGTATAAATTGACATTTTACATGAAAAATAAAAGGGAAAGGGGATTGATTGGGATTTGGATTTGATAATTGGATTTAGATTCCAAGTGTGGCTATGTACCCCACTGAATGGGGATCAAAATCCACGTAGTTCGTTCCACTGTGAGGTGGAGGGGGTTTGGTCAGATTGATTTGATTTGATTTAGGGTCGGTGAGAGAAGATGATGTACCTTCTCTTTAGGGGATCTTGAGTGGGCGGAGTGTTTTTCCGGATCAAAATTCTGTTTTATCAATTTTGGATGATGAATTTAAATTAATCCCGGTGGAAATTAATTTGATGATTTGGTGGTTTAATTATCCAATTTTTAATCAATTAAAATGATTAATTAATTAAAGTGATTAATTAAAAGGATTAATTAATCAAATTGAGCGAAAATTAATTGAAAATTTAATTAATTAATTAATTAAAATTGATTTTTAATTAATTAATTAATTAATTGTGATTACTCAAAATGAGAAGGTGTGTTTTGGAGAGAGAGAGAGAGAAGAAGCAAATGGATAGCCAATTAACAATTGCTTAAGGTGTGTTTTGAAAGGGAATGGAGGGGGGTATTTATAGGAGCAGATAGGGGGTAGAAAATACCAAAAAGGGCTTGAAAAGTGGAAAAAAAGTGGGGCAAAACTGGAAATTTGGCAGACAGAAGGATGGCCGCCAGACGCGCTGGCGGACGCGTGTGGGGACCACGTGCTTCTGCTAGGAAGCCTGGCGGAGTCCGCCAGAACACCTAGCGGACGTGTAAGTATGGGACTGACACATCATCCTTATACTAACTCATCTGACACTGACGTTTGTTGACGCACCAAACAGACGCTCAGTTTCCTCGAGCAGTCTGGCGTGTTTGCGAGACGGCCTTGCGGATGCGCGCAAGATGCCCGCAGACGCAGGGGCAAGGCTCGCGGACGTTCGAGAGCTGTCTCGGGCTCCGGGCCTTTTCTTCCTTCGATTCAATTTTTGGGGTTTTTCGGGAGTTTCGGGTCAAGTTGTAGCAACATTTTTAAGGGTGTAAAACTGAGGGTTCACAACATCAGGCCTCATGGTTGAGATAGAAAATTCCCCATTATCAATCAAATCTTGGATTTCATGCCTTACACGACCACACTGCTTAGTATTATGTCCCAAAACTTAGTGAAATTGGCAATACACCTTGGGATCAAAATTGAGAGGTAATGGGTTCAGTAAAGGCCTTGGGTCTATTGGTTGCAATAAGACTTCCCTTTATAACTTTTCAAAAATCTTAGACATAGGCTTTCAAAGGTTAGTGAATTCCCTTTTATTGTTTGTTGGGATGAGTTGCCCCTTACTCTTCTTGACGTCAGGCACTTCCATTTGTTTGGGAAATCCTCTCAAACTATCCATGATGGTTTGTTTAATTTCAGCTTTGATCTCATCCATCATATGGTCCATCTCATATCTAACTACTTTCCTAATAGTAGCTTCGACTTCTTCCCTCATTTGGTTCATTTATGATCTTACTATCCTCCTAAAGGCTTCATCTCTTTCAAAAGAGTCCATGGGCTTAGTTCCAATTCTAAACATAGTGGAGATCCTAAATGGCATTAAATAAAATGTGGATTAGTATGATGCTTATGTTTCCTAAATGATGTAAGAATGGTGCATGAATAGTTAGACAAACAAACAAATAAGCAAACATATGCGTAAGTAGAAATAGTAAACCTTTCAACCTTATTGCTGCCACACACGTGGTCTTAGTCATTCTTTCCAAGGATTTTTTGTCTTGGCTTAAATGATCTAACAGGGGGACCATAAGCCCGTTTTATGCATAACTCTCAAAATTAAAAGGCATGTAGAGCACAGATCAATCTATGGCTCAAGCCCATTGGGTTTTCCATTTTTGAATCTAGCAAGGATATTGGGCTTGGGATCATACATGTATAAGACACATTTGGAAATCCTAGGGAAAACAACTAAGTCATTATATAGGTTTACTTTAAGGCTTACAGCTTCGGCTCTCACAAGCGAGAAATCAAGGGCTCATACTTTCCTATAAGGTACAAATAATATACTTGCCTAAAAAGGCTCATACTCTCGTGTATGGTACTTATATACTCGCCATAAGAAACTTTTTATACTTAAAAGTATAGCAAAATGAGCCTATACTTCCTAAAGGGTATGATAATATATTTTCTTAAAAGGTTCATACTCCCCAATGGTACTTTGATATACTGGCCCAAGTCTTTATACTCAAAGATACGTGCCTGTGAGTGGTAATACTGATTGGGGATCCCGATGGTTAAGTGGAGCAAAAGGACCACTTCCTCAACTTTATTGAGGGTTTTAGGCTCCCATCCAAGGGGTTGCAGGTGTGCAAAGTGTTATGATGTAAGCCCAACTAACTTGGATTGAATTTGCATTAAAAGGACTAAAATTGGAATCAAATTCTCATATCCCCAGTAGAGTTGCCATTGTCACGACCAAATTTTTAACCCCAAGTGGATGGACTCTACACTGCTTTTCAAGAGAACATGGGGAGATAAATGCCAAGGCAGGTGCCCAAGACGGAGAAAGGATTCGCCACCTGTGTGGCCTTGCCCGAGCACCATGTCCGCTCCACTAGGGAATCAAAATGCTCTTTCGAGTCTAATCTCACGATTGGGAACGGCTATCGCATTATTTGGTGAATTGATTTTATTTTTCGAAAAAGGATTCGAGAATCGCCACCCTAATTTATTTAAATGAAAAAATTAAGGAAAACCAAAAATTGATTCCAATTCATTAATTTCTGATTAATTTTCCCAAGGATAAAATCACTAGCCTTCGAATTAGGTTGAGTTCGGGAACCAGGTTTTTGGTTCTAAATTCGGCTTCTAAATTTAATTTGACTTAAAAATTGATTTCATGGATGACAGATATTAATGGCGATTTATGATTATGACATAATTATGGATGCATGGAAAATAAAAAGCAAGTAATTAAACATTCACAAGTAAATGAGAGTATTTTCTCTAGCCCTTATGGGTACTAGGGAAATCACAAAGTCGCTTCTTTACTCTAAAATAATTAACTTAATTACAATGGAATTAAATACAAATATTTACAAAATAGAGGGAAAAGAGATTGATTGAGAATTTAGATTTGAGGCTTGGATTTAGATTTCAAATATGCCTACGTACCCCATTGGATGGTGATCAAAACCCACGTAGTTCATTCCACTGTGAGGTGGAGGGGTTTAGGGATTGATTTGATTGATTTGATTTGGGGGGTTTTAGAGTTGGTGAGAGAATATGTTGTACCTTCTATTGGGAGATTTTGAGTGGAGCGGAGTGTTTTTCCGGACTAAAGTTCTATTTTACCGGCCTCGAAAATTAGGGATCTTAGTCAAGAAGAGTAGATTTAATTAATTAATTTAGAATTAATCCAAGAAGGAATAATCCTAATTAGTTTTCAATCAAAGAAAAAAGAAATTTTTAATTACTAATTTAATTAACTAATATTTGGAATTAATTAACTAATTAATTACTTAATTTTTAGTTAAAATCAAAGAGAGATTAACTAAAAATTGGGACTACTCAAAGAGAGTATAGAAGACTAATTAGAGAGAGAGCAAGTGGATAACAATCTACAAAATGCTCAAGGGGTGAAGAAAAATGAAGAGTGGGAGGGCCTATTTATAGGCAAAATGAGGTGAGGGTATTTTGGGCATTGAAAGAGTGAAAAGACTAAAGGATAGAAGGGTTTGTGGGGGAAAAATTAGGTTGCAAAGGGAAAAAATGGAATTTCTACTCATAGAGGGGGGACCAGCCGCTAGGACAAGCGGTGAATCCGCCAAGGGTCTATGTGGAGCCTCCGGGCCTTTTGGCAGCTGCTGCCGTGAAGGCTGGCCGGTGAATCCGCCAGACCATTTGGTGGATCCCTAATGCGTCATACTGGCGTGTGTGTCAACGCGTCAGGGAGGATTCGGGCAGATACTCGAAGGCCCCACTAGCATTTTCGGCCGCCACCACCTAGATAGCCAGAGGCTCCACACAGAGTACCAGTGGATCCGCTGGTTACCCCGGTGGACGGTGTGCTTATTCGAGATCATTATATGCGTAGCGCATTAAACTTAGCAGATGTCAAGCTTCAACTGCATCATAAGAGTGCAAAATTAAGGGTTCATAGCTGCTCCCTCATTAGAATTGTCTTATCTATAAGACAATTCTGATGATAGTGGACTCGGGATAAGGGATGGTGCAAAGAACCAAAGTGATGTCTAGGTCAGTGCTTGGACATGCTTAGGTGAGAGACATGGTTGAAAATGAAGATGGCAAAACGAACCACAGGGATGTTTAAGCAATCGTTCTTAAACATTTATGGGTGGAGAATGTGACTGACTTTGATAAATAGATCAGAGAATGGACTACAGGGATGTCTAGGTAATCGTCTCTAGGCATTTCTGGGTGGAAATTGACTGATAAGTGGAAGCAAAAAAAGGAAATAAAGGGATATCTAGGCTAATGGTTAAATATTTTTGGGAGAAGGATGGAGCTGACTTAGATAAAAGGCGGGGGAAGGAACCAGAGGGATATCTAGATGACCGTTTCTAGACATTTATGGATTGATTGATAAAGAAAGACGCTCCCGATATCTTTAGGAGATTTTGCATGATTGGCATCAAAACTATCTATCTCTTGAGTGAAAAATGGTTACCATGGTAAGAATCGAGTAAAAGATTGTTACCACAGTCAGAATCGAGTGAAAGATTGTCACCACAGTCAGAATCATATGAAAGATTATCGATTTTCTTAGAGGAGACCTAGCTCTATGCATAGGTTAATAGTTACTCGAAAGGGAACCTTGCTTTGTGCAAAGATCATTTGAAAAAAGGGGATTTTGCTTAGTGCAAAGATTGTCTGGAAAGGGAAACCTTGCTTTGTGCTAAGGTTGTTTGAAAAAGGAAACCTTGCTCTGTGCAAAGATTGTCTGAAAAAGAGGGAAATTTTTCTCCGTGCAAAGATTGTCTGGAAAGGGAAACCTTACTCTGTGAAAAGGTTGTCCAAAGAGGGAAACCTTGCTCTGGGCAAAGGTTGTCTAGAAAAAAGGAGACCTTACTCTGTGCAAAGATTGTCTGGAAAGGGAAACCTTGATCTGTGCAAAGGTTGTCCTGTTGATGTAAGATATGAGTCTGAAGGCTATCTTGGGATTGTCTGAAAATAAGAATGCCACTATGGCATTAAATAGGGGGTAATCATGCTAAAAGGTGTCAGTCAGATTTAGAGAGGTATCACTTAGCTTCAAGGAGGTACCGGTTAGTTTTGGAAGATGTCAGATTTGAGGGGGTTTTTCAGGAGAAGCCGTACTTTTAGAGTTAGTGACTTGAAAGGAAGGTGACTCTATCACTTTAACAACAAATGAGTTCAATTTTGATTGATTTTGGCTCGGACCAAAGGGTTTACTTTGGTATTGAAATATTTTCTGCCAAAAAGTATTTTTGGGCTTCAACGAATGTTTGGTTATTTAGGGATGATTATGTCAAAATGGGTTTAAAGAAATGAATTCGGGCTTAGAGAGATAAGGATGCCAAAATGGGTTTGGGCTTCAGAATAATTATTTGCTCGGACTTTGAGGATGATTGATTTTCATTTTGCTAAGGAATATGGGCTTAAAGGATGATTTGTGATTGATTGTGGTTTTTGTCAAGGAAATTGGGCTTCTGAAGGTGAAGGGTTGGGCCTTTCAAAAGGCTGAAGGGGCTTTGCTGAGATTAAAGGGACTTTGGAAGTCACACTTTGTCAGTTAGATTTTACAGGATTGCTAAGTGATTTGATGGGCCTTTGAAAATGGAGAGGAATTTGTTTGGCTTGATGTAATGAGCATTTGAATTACACGTCACTGATGAGGGGTAAAGGTCATTTAGCTGCTTCATCTAAGAAGGTAACTTTAAAGACGAATTGACGATTTTGAAGGTGATGCCTCTGACAATGGATAAAGGCAACTCAACTGTTTCAGGTATGAAATGTGATGAATTAACATAAAATGATGGCTTGGAGGGTATGCCCTTTATGAGATCTTCCTTCTACTTTCAGAAATGATCCTTAGTAATAATGAAGGTGATGCCCCCTGATGGGATCTCCTTTTACTTTCAGAAATGATCCTCAATAAAAAAAAATGAATGTGATGCCCCTGATTGGATCTTCCTTTTACTTTTGAAAATGATCATCAGTAAAAATGATTTTGCTTTCTCATATTGATGATCTTGGATTAGTCTCGGCAAACTCATAGGGTGGCCTATCAAATGGAGATGACTATCTCCATCTTTTCAACTCAGCTTGATATCTTAGAAGAGCAAAAATGCTTGGCGGATGACCATTGATGGATGCAGAGGAGGAGGGGACATTAGCTCGGCTTATGCATGATGGTATATGACTATGGATGATTGCATATGCATGGATGTTGGTGCACAAATGATATGTGTTTTGGGATTCAAAAACTTTTGTTTAATTTCTATGCTATGGATGACTTGTGATGATGCATGCAACGGATGAATGTATGGATGAAAAAGGGTGGATTCACGGGTTTGCTTTTTGTATGTTATGAATGTAATTTGCATGCGATGTCGACTTCTAAATGTGATATTGAAACAAAGTGATATTGAAACAAAGTGACTAGCAGGTTACAAAATGATTCTTCAACGGGTTCTTAAGGCTATCCTAGAAAGATCTGACAGATACTTTGGTAGGCTTCTAAGGTTGTCCTAGGAAGGTCTGACAAATCTGTGATATTTTTCAGTGATGACCATGATGGGTAATCTAGACCCTAAGCAGAAAGGTGTTTATGCAAACCAGATACCTTGAACCAATGATTGGTTATCTAAAGAGGTGATTTTAGGATGATGGAAAAAGGAACCAGCTTGATGTCTAGATGAGTGATTAGACACTTATAGGTGACAAGTGTAGGTGATTTCAAGACAAAAAAAGGATGGAAAAATGAGCCTCAACCTATGGCGATTCGGCTCAAGAGATTTTGAAAAGATTCTGGTAAGGGGAGAGCCTCAACCTATGACGAGTTAGCTCAAGAAATTTTGAAAAGATTATGGTATGAGGAGAGCCTTGACCTATGGTGAGTCGGCTTAAGAAGTTTTGAAAAGAGTTTGATATTAGGAGAGCCTCGACCTATAGCGAGTTTGCTCGAGAAGTTTTGAAAAGATTTCGATAAGGGAAGAGCCTCGACCTATGAAAAGTCAGCTCAAGAAATTTTGAAAAGAGTTTGGTATGAGGAGAGCCTCGACCTATAGTGAGTCGGCTCGAGAAGTTTTGAAAAGAGTTAGATTCTGGTAAGGGGAGAGCCTTGACCTATGGCGAGTCGGCTTGAGAAATTTTGAAAAGATTTTGGTATGAGGAGAGCCTCGACTTAGGGCAAGTCGGCTCGAAAAGTTTTGAAAAGATTCTGGTATGAGGAGAGCCTAGACCTATACCGAGTTGGCTCAAGAAATTCTGAAAAGAGGAGAGCCTTAACCTATGGCGAGTCAACTCGAGAGATTTTTGAAAAGAGGAGAGCCTCGACTTGTGGTGAGTCAACCTAAGAAATTTTTGAAAATAGGAGAGTCTCAACCTATGGCGAGTCGGCTCAAGAGATTTTTAAAAAGAGGAGAGCCTCGACCTATGGTGAGTCGGCATGAGAAATTTGAAAAGAGGAGAGCCTTGACCTACGGCGAGTCGGCTCAAGAGGTTTTGAAAAGAAGAGAGTCTCGACCTATGGTGAGTCAGCTTGAGAAGTTCTGAAAAGATTTTGGTAAGAGGAGAGCCTCGATCTATAGCGAGTTGGCTTGAGAACTTTTGAAAATATTTTTGTAAGAAGAGAGCCTCGACCTATGGCGAGTCAACTAGAGAGATAAGATTTAATCGATAGGGTTTACCCTTTTGACTTGGCTGATCAGGTGGAGGACCTTTTGAATTGGTTGATAAGGTGGAGGACCCTTTGACTTATTTGATCGGGTAGAGGACCCTTAGTGAAGAGCTTTGATTGATTCTGATTTATAGGGATTAACCTATTTGTCAAGCGATCTAGATCTTAGGTTTTGGAGATTGGACTCTCTTTGAGCAGTGAGAGGGATATGTTTTTATTTTGTTCTACGGTGGGAACTTTCGAGTGGCTCGGTTTCATCATGGAGCTAAGGCTCTGGAAATGAGAGGTAGGATTTACACAAATGGCTAGGGATTTGATGTTGGGGCTTTTGGAAGGTGCGAGTAGCCTTGATTTTGTTGAAAAATTCAGGGTTTAAATGTTGGTTGTGGGCTTCTCACAAATGGCTTGGGAGACGTGGATTTTGCGAGAGGTTTAATCGGTTCTGGTTCAGCTAAGTAGCTTCAACTTTGCAGTTTTGTTACAATGATTCATGGAAAGGAAAGAATGCATTATTTAGGGTAGGAGGACTCTTGGAGATTATGCTTTTTGGGTTCAGCTGAATTGGCATAGAGGTCGGAATAGACTTTTATGAATGAAGGAGAACCAAATGGTTTGGGTCTTTTCATGACTTGAGCACTTTGTTAGGAAAACACGACTTAGAGATCATGCCCCTGATAAGGAATAATGGACTAAAAGAAGGTTACTCGAAAGAATGTGAATGTCTTCAAAGGGCATGCCCCTGATGATAGGTAAGGGCAACTTTTCTTTGTGACAATTTGACTTTGAACACTTTCTTCATGTTTTATGATTCTTCAATGAAAGAAAGGATTGACACAAAGGAAGATGACCGTAAGAAGGGTAGAGTTGTTTGACTGCTTTAGGAAGAAAATGAATAATTGACGAAGGAGGATGAGTTATTTAGATCGACCCGATAGACTCAAACTTTTGACATACTTGATCGAGATGGAATAGACTACCCATAAATATGACAAATGAATTTTGACATGACTCGGAATAGAATTTGAATGCCACATCTTTTTTTTTTTTTTTTAGCTTTAACTTCTTCCCGAGTTGCCCTTTTGGGTTTTTCAACTCGACAAGTTTGCTCTAATTTCTGCCTAAGTTGCCCTTTCGGATTTTCAGCTTAGCAAGCTTTTTTTTAGGCAAAGGAACCAAGTGATAATACAATTGATGTAATAATTTGGCACAAAGAACCCGAGAATGATGATGCCTTACAAGACAAAACATACTTTTACTATAATGAATATGAAATGTAGGTGAATTTAGATGCTAAGGAGTTATATAACTTGACAACCCTAATACAAGTTAGTATAAGAATTTCTTATTATTATGTGACTTTATTAATATATGATAAATCTGTATATGAATATGAATAACATATTTATTTGTTGATGGTTAAGAAGTGATACCTTAATAAAAAAATTTAGTTTTGGAAAATAAGAGTGTAAAAGAATATAATGAAAATGAGAAGATATGGAAATTGCCAAAATTAGGTAATGAAAATATTAAAGGAAATAACAAAGTCAAGAGTGAGCCCCATAAATTTAGTGATGGTTGGATTTGTATGATAGAATTGGTGTATTAAAACTTTGACTTATGTGATTACTTTCTTACCATTTTTACTAAATAAATATCTAAGACCACAAGTTCTCTCTCAAAAGCTCTAGAGTATTCTCCACCACATGTGAAAGGATGAGGGATGTATATATATATAAAGAGCAATCTCATTTTCTCGTGCCTTTGTCTTTCACCGAATCTCTCTCTTCCATTGAAGAAAAACAAAAACACACATTTCCTTTCATTCTCCATTGATTCGGCTACTTTGATCAAGTAAATGAAGGAGGAATTTTGGAGTAAGTCTTGTATAAAATTTTATTCTTTTAATGAGTTTAACATAGTTCTTGAATTGTTGAAAGATTTTCTTCCTTCTTTCCTTTTCATGTTCAGCTAGCATTAGGTTTTGGGTGAAAGATTATTGTTTGAGTTAAGTTATGATAGAGTGGACTAAGACAGCTTGAGTATGATAACTAGAGCAATAGATGTGAGAAAAATAATTAGGATCCTATGTTGAACCCATTTGGTCAAATGATAAAACAAATTGAGAAAATTAAATTAATTTGATTCCTTATTTTAATTAGTGTATAATGAATTTAATTGAAGGAATTAAGGATTAAATTGAGTTAGAGAACCTTTGATAAACTTGAAATGATCACAACCCATAAATCTGAGTTGTAGGGTTTCAAGACAGAAACATAAACTTTGGTTCTAATTTTGTATCTTTAGAGATAGAATTTGGGAGTATATTAAACATAAAAATTGTAGATATATGTATTACCTATGGACCTGTAAAAGGGTTTGAATAAATTTAAAGATGTCTAGGAGATATCCTCCGTATAATCAAACTGACCCAGATTAGGGTTCTAATGGGAAGTTTGGACTTTCTTGATTTTATTGAGGACTTTAAAGATATAATTTTGAAATGCATCCAACAGGAAAATTATAAGTTTATGTGTTAAATATGAGTATATAAAATATGTTGGCCAGATTCACTTTGGGTCTAGAGATAATTCCCCTAGATACAAACTGACTCAAAAAACAAACTCAAGTTAATAGTCTAAAATTGATGACTTTAATTGAGCACCTTAGATCCATAATTGGGCTTAAGTTTGTACATAAGAAAAGTTTTTATGAATACTAATAATTTACCTATAAAATAGTTTTACAATTGGTTAGATATTCTGTGAGTTATGATTAAAAAAGTAAATAGTGCTCATTCTGTCTTTGCGCAGAAAATAGAACCAAATTTGAAAATTCACCGTATATTGTGTATAATGAGTTTTAATCTGAATTTTAGTTATATGATAACTTGATATATCTAGTTTAATATAAAAAAATAATTAAGTCAATTGGAATATTTAGTATAAAATTATGATAGAAATAGTCCTGCAAGGTCAGGAAATAATTTCTGATTTGAATTGGTATATTTAAGGTATATTTGAGGTTGCTTGGCTAGAAATTAATTTTGAATTGGTTAGTTAATTAAATTATTATTGATAAGAATTTAAATCGAGAATATGAGTTAAATATTAAAATTAATTGAAAGATTTGCAAAATTAAGGTTTTGGAGATCCTAAATTGACACAATTCTATACATAAGTTATCTTTAAATAAGATTGATTAAATATGATGTTAAAGGCAAGAAATGAAAGGAAAAAAATTAAAGTTGCTAATGTATAAGTATGAATATATGTTACTAGAAATTTGTAATATGTAAATGAAAGAATTAAATTAAATGTGTTAGTCTTGTATAAAATACTCATTAATGAAATTATGTTAAATTAGATTGTAAGTAAAATGACTAGAATTGTTAGTTAGAAGTTTAAAATAAAGTTATATTTCTTTAAATTTTATATGCCAATGTTCAATGTATGATTGAATATACAATTATGGTTAATGTAGAAACGAGAAGTGATCAAGAGAAGGAAAAAGAATTGTGAAATTGGAGATCAACATTTCTGTTTGTATTAGTCAAGGAGCATAGGTGAAAAAGTACTTGGAAGATAAAATCAAGGGTTTGGTGAATCAAAAGAATTGAGTAGCTTTTATACAAGAATATTATAATTGGAATTGATTGGAGGATTATAACAAGTGAGGTAAATATGAAATGTTTTTGCTTAACCTTTCATTGATACATTTATTCTAAATGACCTACATTGATTGAGATTATTGCCATCATTGATGATATTAATATGGATAAACGTTCAAATTGGCCCTTCAATTTGACAGCAAAGATCAATTGGGCCCAAATAGACCTTTTAGTTCAATTAAAGACAATAATTTCAAAATCTGTATAAATAGACCCTATTTTGACTTTATTTGAGTGCGTGTATTATACCTTTCCAATTAGGAGAGTGAGCAGTTGTTAAGTAATTAAAAAAAAAATTAGAACATTAAATCAAAAACATAAAACCTAATATGCTTCAATAACCTTACAAATTAATACTCTCTTATGATCCATGAAACAAATCATCCCAAAAAATAGCAAAGAATCAAAAAAAAAAAAAATTAACAGCTCCTTTAATATTTCCAATGAAACAAAACTTTTACCAGGTCTTCCAAATCACCTTGCCCAAAATTGCCTTATTTCCCTTTCACCCATTCTTCTTTTCTCCATTTGCCTTGCATGGCGGCGCCTCCTCAATTCTCACTCCTTCCTCCTTTCTTTTCTCTTCGTCCTCCTTTCACATTAGGCTCAATAGGTGTCACGGATTATTTAGCCAGTATGGTCAGATCGAATTATAAGGGTTATAAGAGTTTTAAAATCGAGGGAAATTTTGAGATTAAAAATATTTTTGATTTAGGAAGGAGTTGAAACTGAGATTCAACACTTCAATCTCTCCTCTCTATGTCTCATTTTGGAATCTGGAAAACCTTTTAGTTATGGATTTCAAATTGCATTTGGGATTCTTTAATGATGGTTGATGAGCAGAAAAGGAGTTTGAAGAAGAAAGTGAGAAGGAAAAAGGATTTTGGAGGCTTGGTTTTGATATAAGTAGGTTTGATGTGTGTAAATGCTACTATTCTTTTTCTCTCATAAGAAGAAATCAAATTGTTTAATTTTATTTTTGGTGTTTCGAGTCCAAACACTTAACAAGAATGATAAAGAAGCTTTATGGTGTTTGTGATTTTAGTGGGTGTTGTAAAAAATGCAGCGAGATCACTCAAAGAAATTTTAATGGATTTAGGATTCTTATATTACTGTTATTCATTGTAATTTTCTTTTTATTAATTTTATTTGTTATTCTAATTTTCTTTTTATTTATTATAATTTAAAATAAAATATTATTTTTTTTAAGTGTTGACTGCGTGTACAACACACACTCAACCACAGGAATAATTGATGCCATTTGTTCAGTTTTTGAAATTATTGTTTTTAATTGGACTAAAAGGCCAATTTGGGCCTAATTGATTTTCGCTGTCAAGTTAAAGGGTCAATTTGAACGTTTATCCTTATTAATATTTGCTCATTGAACCTATAATGATTGCATTATGTATCAAATGATGAACCATACGTTTGATATTGATGAAGCTTTATTAAACTATATGATGTTATTTCTAAGTGAACCTATCGAACCAATGACAAAGCCTATTGCCATGAGTAACAAAACTCCCAACTAATGGGAGAGAATCCATTAGACTGTGTACACAGTGACTCAATTGACCATGTTTATAAACTAAGATGGACTGTCCTTGCCAATAGTGCAGGATCAAGGATAAGGAACCACCCTTTCTGTTCATACCGTAATGGTATTCTGTTAAGGGGAAACCCTTTCTGTTCATGCTTATATGGCATTATGTTATTAGAGACCATGAGTTCAGGCGCTAGTTTTGATCACGAGCACTTTTATGTTATGTGACATGAGGAATTGACGGACATGATACGATGTGAAGGTTTTGTTATCCCATGTGATTTATTGATTAATTATATAATTTATTGTGTTACACCTCTATATATATTTGTACAATACTTTATCAACTACTTGTGATACCTTTTATTCCATCTATATTTCATGCTTACTGAGTTGATGGCTCACAACATCGTCCGTGGATATTTTTCAGGTTATAGTTGAAAAGTATAGAGGATAGAAGATAGTAGCCTATTAAGCATGACTTCTTGATTTCCTTCTCCATCAAGAAGTTATAAAGTAAATGCTTATGTTTATGTTTATAATTGTGTATGAAAATTGTTAAAGTTCAAGTGTTTTTATTCTTAGTTGCTCCGTAATAAATGAAAAGTCATAGATGTATACATTATGTGGGATATAATGAATTGTGGTTATGAAACATTACTGGACTTTCCCTTATTTATCAAAATGAAGGTTTATATGATGTATATTGATTCATAATAGTTAAAGAAAATGTAGTGAACAAAGTGAATTTTGTATAAATTGATTTAGAGTAATAAAAGAATTGTTATTATTAATGAGGCCCATTATATATGAATATTACATGAATTATGTGTATGAGATTGACAAGTATTCAGGTTTCGATCTTGGGCATGATTTGTATGTGTTATTTGTGTTTGTATTTGAGATTTTCATAGGTTCTATGGATTTCGGTGAATTTAGGCTTAGCCATGCCCTAGGACCGTCGCGGCTCAGAAGTTGGGTTGTGACATGAGATAAACTCAATGAGTAGATTATATACTAACATAATATGCAAGCAAGTATGAAATTAATGATAAATAACAATAGTATAAGAAAGCTCGTTAAATATTCAATGAGAATGGAATTTTATCACTGTAGCATAAATCAATCTATTTGAAGCAGAGTGCTTCCTTATGTAAAATAGAGTAGCGGTTGAGCCTAACATACTCTCTTGTAAGAAATTTGGAGCAGAGGCTAGATTACGCATGCTCCCTCATATCACATATAAGGCATAAGACTGATTAGGTCTTATGGCTAGGATCGTCAAACCCTTTCTAGCTGAGGTCCGGATACACTACCCCTATCCACGAGTTATTACCATGTATACAAGGTCTGATATGTTATCCCACATTAGTCAGAGATTTCTGCTTAACAATTGGAGTCTCATTATCAAGTACCATATGTATTATTTCGAACATATGAATCTCATTAGAATTTATCAATGTCAATATGCAATTTCATTGGAACTTCGATATTTTATGAATTCAAGGATTCAATGATCCAAAGAAAGAAGGATTCTCATGTATATAGAATATCTTATAATAATTAAACAATGGATCATATATATATATGTAGAAGATATGATATCAATGTGAATTCATTAGGATTCCAATAACAATTTCACATAGGTTTTCATTATTTCAATTTGGTTTAACACTTTAGAGCAATTATAAATATGGTGTCAATAGGCTGAAGGTCATCAACAGTAACCCTAACATAGCGATTTGAGATATCTTTTTGGATATGCAAGGAATCACGAATGAAAGGAAGCTAGGGTTTCAAAGATTCTCATATGGAATGTCATGATAATCAATGTCAATGCACATACTATATTAGAATACCATATACTTACCTCAACGCCTTTACTCCTATAGAGCTAGCACAAAGAAAATTGATTCTCTTCAACCTCTTGAGCACTTTCTTTTCCTTATTAACTTTTTTCTCTACAATCAATCATCACATTTCACATTACACTTTGCACATAGGCATTTAAAGAATTAAGTAGCCTAATCCTAGTCTAGCTCTTACGCACTAAACCCTAACATCCTAGCTTAGGACTCAACCTCATTCAATTCAACCAATCAAAAAATCAATTCAAGTTCAAATCAATAGGATCAAAATATATATATATGTATATTACAATTTATGGATCACATATACACATATTCAATGTTTGGCCAAATGTCCTAAGGTGTAAACCCTATCACATGTTTTTCATTACTCATGTCCAAGTTCATAATCACTCATATTACCACATAAGAAATTTATATACATAGTTACAACAATGGAACACCAAAAACCCTAATTTCCAATAAGTGACCGAATAGCCTACTTAAGGAAATTCTAATCACTTTGCTTCAATTCTTGATTTCAAACTTTTATACAATCAATTCAACACACAATCAACTCATTCATATAGCTAAACTAATTTTAGATGCCAAACCCTAGGTTCTATAGAGTGGTCGAATCTCCCCGACAAATAAGGATGAGAGGCCTGCAACTAATACTTAATATGTGGTTCAGGCAAATCATTTCGTGGCGATACCAACTCTTTTCTTTCCCGGGGTGAAAATAACAGGTCCTACATGTAATTGTACTTTTGACTTTTCTTTTTGGCTAGTACTCCAAAACTTGAAACTTGCAGTTATGAGTTATGAGTATTAGGCAAAACTCTAATCAACATTCAATTAATTCCTAAATTGAGGTAAGACTTTACATATGCATAAATTTACAAGTTCAATTTTTGGTGTATCTTAAATTAAAGTATCAAGACTCATCCTTCACATAGTGGCCGAACCATGCATCAATACCAAACCCTAGCTCATTGATTCAATTCATGGCAATTAACTTATTACCCAACATTTACACATGAAAATAAACAAGATTCCTTTATCAATTGAAATTAAACAACTCAAACTTACAAACCCTAGTTTAGGCCGATTCTCATACAAAGGGAAAAACCACATTTCCTTCAATCAAACTTCAAATTGAGACAAAGTTCATCAAATTAATATATTAATAAGCTCAATTTCTCTTATAGATAATCAACACAACAATGGATGCACAATACCTTACAATGGTCGAATATGGTGCAAGCAAAACCCTAGTTTTTTAATCTTTTTCATTACTTGATTTTCAAATAGATCAAATATCACATTCAAGCATATTTTAGCTCATTTTATCAAGGTTTAAAGAAAAAAAACTTTCCCCTCAAGAACATTGAAGTGGACGAATCACATAAAAAGGAAGAAGAAGAAGGAAACTTAACAAAACAAGGAAAGAATACAAGGATCATGCTTAAGTCATAAAAAGAAAAAGATTTTGTGAAGGATACCTAAGAAACTCTTCTTCTTCCTTCAGGAGGGCTTTGGCCAAATGAAAATAGAGAAAGGAAGAGTGTTTTGTTTCTCTTTTGTGAGTGGTAAAATGAATGAAAATGATTATGAAAATGATTATAATGGAATAACTTTAAAAGACTTGAATTTTTTTTGAATGTGTGGTGGATAGTGAAAGACAAATTTTGTGGAGGAGAGAAAATGGCTTTCCTTGGAATCTTTGATAGTGGATGAAGATAATTTTAGTTGTAAAAAGATACTAAGAGAAATGGTTATATACAATAGAGTAAGAATAAATTACAAGATTTTAGAAATATGATTCAAGTTAGTGGAAAATGGGGCCCAATCTCCATTTTTTTTTAAATTTTAAAACATATCAAAATAGATATTTGAAATAAAATATAATCTTTGTAGGCCTTTACCATGCCATGGCCTATCACGACCCAACTTTTAAGCCGCAACGGTCCTAAGGCATTGGCAAGTAGAAGGGCGCCAACCATCCCTAGAATCCATACCTACTATCAATCCATTGAGGATCATGCTTCTAACCATAAAAAGCACATTTCCCAAGATAAGAACCTAAAACATGCTCATCACATACTATACTGAATTCACATGACTTATAATGATCATCAATATTATTTATCAATTAACTCATATATATTCCTCTTCATGTCATGTTTCTCATTATGATCATAAACATTTAAACTTATTACATCTTATTAGCATTAATAATATCTTTTCTATTCTTAATATTACATGACAAAGTCAAGTACACCACTTTACACTCATGGAGCTCTAGAGTAACTTCATATACATATTAAAATTAAACTATTACATTACTTAGATAGTTCTTAAGGAAAGAATAATGCTTGAGGAACCCACTTGTGTATTATACTGCTTACTTGAAAAACATCAACTTAAACTTGTGAGTAGAAAATATACTATCATACTTATGAGGCTTGGTGTTTCAAAGCTAGCTCAAAAGAATGGTACATGGTTCTTATAACATAGCAATTATTTATGATCATGGAAGACTATACATAAGTTCATAATAGCAAATGAAGCATTACATAGATTATCTTGTGATAACAATTTGAATAAGATATACATATGACTTGGCTTCAAATGGAATAGGATGCCTACAAAGACTTGTAATAGATAACATATGGGGTCTAAGGGTTCCTAGCAATAGATGATGCTTGAGGTTTATCAATCTTAATGTCAAATGGTACTTGAACTTATGGTTCTTGATATCAATAGGACATAATTTAAGAGTTTTGATATTAATGAAAGTTATACACATAGACCATATAGAAATGAGCATTTATCTTGGCTAAAAAAAAAATAGAAATGAACATTTAGGATTTAGAGTTCTTGAACTTTAGATGAATTATATATCAGCATAACTATAAATTAAATAGAATTTAGAATTTAGATAAAATTTGTACTTATAAGTTTAAGGATAAACATATACATACAAGTATTAAAATCAAATGAATATAACAATGAAGTTTTAGAATCTATGATTCTTATACAAAAGAAATATTTAAAAATAAGAAAGAAAATATATATCATTAATTTTAATACCAAATGAAACATAGTATCAAAGGAGTTTTATAGAGCTAAATTCTAGCACTAATTAAATCATAAAATCTTTAGTGATGAAATTTAATAACATATGTATATATATAAATAATAAATTTTGGAATCAATATAACATATACAATCGAGTCATGGAATAGAATAGAATATATATACATGTAGGCTTTAGAAGAATTTAGCTTATAAAGCATATAAGTTTCTTTATCAAATATAGGCATACATTTATGGATCTTGCAATCAATTGGTTTGGTATCAAATGAAACAAAGTACCTCCAATGTCATTAGGGGTAACAGTGATCATTCCTTGAGTTGGGGCAGAGGCATTTTTAGCATACCCAAAGCAGAAGCTCTTGTTATGCGCATGCTCTCATAAAGTTAGGGTAGAGGCATATTAGCATACCCGAGGCAAAGGTTCTTTTTAACATGCCCCAATAACAATAGTTGGGGTAGAGGTACTTTTGTATACCCAAGGCAGAGGATCCTTTGAACATGCCCCCATAACAATATACTAAACCTGAGTGCACACAGTCTGATGTATTACTCACATCAGTCGGAGATCTCTGATTCTTGGTTCTTGGGGTTCTTGGTTTTCTTGGAGCAAGTATCAACACTATTAGGGTTCAATATCATGGTTCTTATCAAAATGGATATCAAATGTCAAATGGTTCATAAACATGGTTTTCATACTCTTGGTTCAATTATGTAGGCATGGTCATTTAACAATAAACATAAACTTAAATGTACATATAAACTTGGAAGATATATATACGTGTATAAGCTTTATAAGCTTTAAAAAATCTTATATAATTCTTATAAATATATATAGAAGGACAATATTAAATTAATGGAGAAATATTATGCTTCTTATACACATGAACTTTAAATATTCGAATGAATAGAATGACCAAATAAAATGATCATTAATAGATGGATGACCAATTAACAATGTTCAATATGAATCATGAACAATTGATTCATATAATGGCATATAGCCAAGGAAATATGAATAAACATATAGGCTTGAAAAGAATGACTAACAAGATCAACATAGCTCAACAATCAACATAGGTCATAGATCAAATAAGGAAGCTTGGAATCATATTAAAACATGAACTTAAGCATACCACATGATACGTAACATACATATCTCTTATGAATCTTGTCTTACATGGTTAGCATAATGTTGGGGAATTACATGGCCGGATGCATATGTGTAGGGTGGGACCCACACTCCACTTGCACATTTCTTGTTATTTTCATTACTTTAAATTCACAATTTTGGCAATTTCAATATTTTTAACATATACTAACATAATTATTCATGTTCATCAATTTAAATTCTCAATGAAAAGCAATTTAACATTAATCATTCATCAATTAAACACATTCACATATCATGCACATCAAGACTAGTTCAAGATCAAAACATTCACACTTTTTTTCCATTTGTAAATCTTTATACTTAGTGAATCTAGGTCATAGGGGTCTAGGGAATAACATACACCCTCTCTATATTTTTAGATTAATTTCAAAAAGCTTTATTGGGTAATTCTTTGCTAAGCAATCCATTTCTGGATAGCCCTCATCATCGAGATTTAAGGGGATCAAAATTCAATGCTTACAGTTTGCCCCTGCTTTGGGCAGGACTTGGTTGGATAAAACTAAAGTCAAACAAAGCATAAGATTGATTTTTGATATGGGGAGATGCAAGAAAACATACCTGCACTTCGCCTGAAATCTTTCTTACTTTGGGTTGTTGCTCCGTTTCTCACAAGAAGCAAGCGAGAAGCTTTGTTTCTCACTAGAAGCTTGATCATCTACCTTGTTTTTCAAAAAAGGTATAAGTGTAGCTTTATTTCTCACTACAAGCTAGAATTCATCTTTCTTTACTGGCTTATGCAAGCAGGAAACCGCGACATCTTTCTCTTTAGCAATCTTTATGAATAGGTGAGCTTTGTCAAGCAAGTTGTCTTTAACAACGTTCTCATCATAGAATTCATTTTCATCAATGGGCGAGCTTCGTCAAGCAAGTTGACTTTAACAACTTTTTCATCACCCAAAACCATATCATTGGTAGGCTCTCTTAAGCAAATTCATCTTCATCTATCATTGTGATTATTGTCATTGAGGTAATTCATCTTCATCTTCATCATCTAATCATTGGGATTAGTACCATTGTGGTAATTCATCTTCATCATCTGATCATTTATCAATGCAACTTTGATTTCTGTAATTGTATATGCAAAACAAATTCTCAAATAATATTTCAAGTTAGCATTCCTTGCTCAATTTCTCGATCTCATATTTTTTTCCAAATCTTTTTTTTCCTTTCTCTTTATTTTTTCTACAAGAAAATGAGAATTTTGCAACACAAAATAGCAATGCCAAGTTAGAGTCACTAATTAAAGACGCACTACCAATATGATAGTGTCACAATGGACACAGGAAAAAAAATTGATAGGTACTGTGACGCTGGTAGCGATGCCTTTACGACTCTTAACTTAGCGATGGCATAGCGGTAAATTAGGCTAGGCCAAAGCGATGCCATTTGCGTCGTTATATAGCATGCATGTGATAAATGTTGCTAAAAATGGCAAAAAAATTTCATTAATTTTGCCCGCCAACGAAGCGACACCTTTAGCGACGCACCAACGGTGAACAACGATGTTGTTATCTTCAGCGACGCCAGTATTTTAAGTGAAACGACATGGTTGGTGCAGTTTCACTTAATGGATTTAGGTTTAGCAACGCGTATTGGTGTCACTAATGCATCGCTAGGTTATAAACCCTATATGTGTGTTAGATATATTAAAAAATTAGCAGCAAGGGGAAAAATTTTCTGTCACTACTACTGGAAAGACAAAGACATAAAAGATAAGATGAGATAAGAAAGGAAAGATGGCTTCCATTGATCCCCACCGGTCGAGAGTCTCTGTCGCCGCCGCAGCAGAAGTTGATCAGGTATGTATTATGTATAATTTTTTTAATTTTCATTTATTTTTTTGTTGTCTCAATAATTCTATTTTTGTATTTTTGTTTTAATTTTTCAAATTTTTTTATGGTTTCCGTCTCTCTCTCTAACTCTCTCTACTGGTTACCGGACGACCGCTAGGGCTTCACCGCTGTCAGTTCTTCGATGCCATGTATTTTATTTCATTTTTTTCTCTGTGTTTGTTATTTGATTTGTTTTTTTTTTTCTATGTTTGTAATATTATGTAATATTTGTAATTTCTTATTGATTTTTTTGTTATATTTTTTAATTTTTTTTTTGTTTGTTCTATAAATTTGTGTTATATTTGTTGTGGGTTTTTTTTTTTTGAAATAAATGTTATGTACTTTATATCTGGGTTTAATTTTGTTTATCTGTGTTTTTTGTTTTTTTTTTTTTTGAAATATGTATTTTATATCTAGGTTTATTTTTAGATCTGTTGATTGGTTAATTGAAAAATATAGTTAATTGAAAAATGAATTTTTATTTGTATTTTGATACAAATATTAAAAAAAAATTGAAATATTATGTTTTAATTAATTAATTGAAAAGCAGAGTCAATTGAAAATTTGATATGTATTTTTAGGTTAATTGAAAAATTAATATGTATTTTTGGGTTAATTGAAAATAGAGTTAATTGAAAAATAAAGTTGATAAGGGATAAAATATACCGAACCAAATTAAGTTATAATGGGTCGGACCTAACTACCCAAAAGTCCAATATTGGAAGATCAGGGTCAATGTTATCATTAATCAGGTTCCTAGTTCGAAGCTGAAATATGCAAATTATCATCCTAATTTGACTCGCTCTAGAAATCCTTATTCAATCTACATAAAGACTCACAACTTATAAATACCCTAAAGATCAATCTTCACAAGTATGAGGAACAAAAGTCTAAAAAACTCTTTCTTTAAATTCTCTCTCAAACCATTACAGACTTAGGCATCAGAGGCTCTGCCGGGGGATCAGCCCCTAAGAGCTCTTGAACTGCTTTCTTCTTTGACCTCAAGTTCTACTCTTTCGAGGAATCCTTCATCATCAATCTCGAGTGATTTGGGATTCATCAAATTGGCGCCGTCTGTGGGGAACAACACAAGAAAGTTGTGTTCCTAACTCTATATTTCTTTCGGAAACCATTTTTCCAATCACCAATTTATTTTTCATCACAAATTTGAGAAATCTGAGTCTCCATCATAAAAAATAAAAAATAAAAAATAAAACAACCAAAAAAATCTTGCTTGAGTTTGAGTGTAAGATGGTGCGACCTGTAAGAAGAAATAAGAGTCAGGTGGGCTAGGCAAGGTACCTAGCAAAGCCACTCCGACAATCAAGTTAGATAATTGACTCAATTTGGGAGACTGAGGACAATGTTCTGTATTGCCTGTGTATAAGTGCATGTACCTGGGAAGGTTGATTTCTTGAGGTATTATAAGATAGAAGTCTTTACATTAATTGAGTATGGATTTCCTTGACCGGTTTGGATTAAGATGGCAATTTGCTCGCTATCAACTTCTTGACGAACTGGATGACCCTTGTTTGACTTTCTCTTATTAGTATTTGGGCTTATAAGTATGTTGGATTGGGCCGGGCCCATCTTACTTTATGACCTAGTTCGGCATATTTTGTCCCTTATCAATGGCCCCCCTGTTTCAGCGAGGTTAACATTTTTGTGAACTTCGGTAGAAACAGTTCGGTTTTTTACTTTAATATTTTGACAATCTTGTTCTCTTTACTATAGTGCCTATTTACTTCGATTCGAGCCCCTTTTCTTTATCCAAGAATCTCGAAAATCTATAGCATATCTTTTTGCGCCTGCCATTTCAGTTATTTAATCATGAAGTATCTTTTATCCATGTGGCACAATCTCAGCCCTAAAGCCACAAAGTCACACTTCATCTCTGCTGCCTTTCTCATTTTTAAAATGATTACTTAGCGCATTTTTCTAGGGTTTTATTTCTTTTTAAACCCTTCCTTCTCCATTTTTTAAAACTTCTTGCGTTTTTAGATTTTCCAGAATTTCTCTTCATCTCTTTACGTTCTCAATTCTCTCTTATTCCAATTTCTTCTTATTTCCTTTATTTGTCATACTGCAATGGTTCCAAAGAAGGACGAGAATTCTTACCAAAATATTATAACTGATTTGGAGAATGCTTGGGGGATGTCTTCTCTACTTTGAAGACCACAGATTTAAGTGGGTTTGCTGAGAATCTAAAAGATCAAAAGAAATTTGCAGTGGATTTCCCAAAATCTTCTGACAAAATTTTTGTCAATCCTAGCATCCCCAATAATGCCGAGATGACCAAGGATAATGATCATGTCATGTTCTTTTATCATCAATTTGAAGCTAGTTTGAGGTTTCCTCCATCTCCCTATTTGGTGGAATGCTTCAATTATTTTTGTATCAACCCAATGATGCTTTCACCGAAATTGATTCATGACCTGCATCAGTTTGAGGTGATCTGTAAAGCTTTGGGTCTTCGCCTTACTGCAAGGATGTTTCAATGTTTCTTCAAATTCATTCGTTCAAGCGACAGGCAAGTATGATGCACTGGTTTGAAGCCTGGGTGAAATCTATTTGTTAATAAACCTAATAAGGTGAAAAATTGGCACACTAAGTTCACCACAGTGGTGGTTAAAGAATAGTTCTGAGGTGGCAAAGGCTTCGGGTTTCAAGGTGCTCTCCAAGTTCCTGCTGTTTATAGCCTCCTAGATATCCCTATGAATCTCCTGACTGAAGAAATTATTGCAATGGAGACACTCATAAAGGAAAATTGTTCCTATGATATGGGGAAGCTTGACGTCACTTCTCGTATTAAGGATACACGAGGTAAGACTATACATCTCATCATTAAGGACATTAGGGGTGAGTTTTCATCTCTTCTTGACTTCATCTTTTTCTTCTTTAAAATCACCTTTAATAATTTTACCTTCTTGTTTTTGCAGTCTGGCTCACCAACAAAGATAATACATACAAGAAAATCCATGATTTGTCTAGGGGCCTGACCCTTCTGCTATAAAATGAAGTTGTCTTCCTTCCTCTTTTGATGGAGCAAACTGGCGAGCTTCGAAATGCTACTACTGCTGATTGGGGTGATGATTCCTCTATTGGGGAGAAAAGAAAATCATCTTCTTCTCCGACCAAGCCTATCCCCAAGAAGAAGAGAATATTGGTAAAAGCAGCGACTATTATTTCTTCTTAAACTAAACCAATTATCGAGGCTACTCCGGTTGCCGAGTCAGTGGTTAAGATTCCTTTGGTAACCAGGCCAGTGAATGAGGCGGCTCGACTTTTTGAGACCACTTTAGCTCTTGCAACCATTTTACCTCAAGATCTGCCTGTTACCGTTTTGGTTTCTAGTGATAGCGAGGATGGACTTCCTATTTTCGAGCTCGTCTACAAATCTGCAGGTGATTCTTCTTCTTCTTTTGAGCAGACTACTTCTGATCCTTTCAGAAATCAACTCGTTAATAGTGATATTTTTGATGTGATAGTTGAGCGAATTCGAGAAAAAGTTCCACCTTGCCAAATTGTTGATGAGGTTATCTGTTTGGAGACTGCCATTGTTGGCGAACCTTCTGTTATTGGCAATCTGAAACCTGACCTAGGTTTTTTTTTGTTCGCAGTAAGTCTTCTCAAACATTCTGCTGTGATGATCTCTTCAATTTAGTAGGTTTTTTTTTTCTATTTGTTTTCTGTTTGTAGACAAATTTTTGTTTCATGCTAATTTTCCGTTTCCTTCTTTCAGTAATTAAGAGTTCAGAACGAACGACCACGTCGACTCCTACAGTCCTTCCTCCTCAAAACGTCTCCATAGAAGATTTTATGGATCAAATGGAGCAATCTGACAACTTTATTCCTTCCTCTTCCATTCCCATATCCGACCCCAGCCTGCATTTTAAGGCTGTTGCCGATGATGCATTGCCCCCTTTAGTAGTTGCTAAGGAAGGAGGGGAAAATGTGGTGACTGTTCAGGATCCCTTAGTGGGTGAAATTCCTAATAATGCTGAAACTGAGGTCATCTTAAGACCCAAAGTTGTTGAGTTCAAAATAATGAAGTATGCACCCCAAATCGAGCTCGTACCTTTGCCACCCCGAGGTTGAATTTTGAATGAGGGTTCTTCGTCCGCTACTGAACCAATAATAGACGAAGTTCCCTTTGTTATTGAGTCTGCTTTTCCTGAGCAGCTACTAGTGGATTTTGAGTCAACTCTTAATGAGGTATGTTTTTATCCATCTATTCTTGTGCCTTTTTTTACTTCTTCCTTCTCACTTTTGATTTTATCTATTTTTGTTTTATCTTTTAGTTGACGAATTTGAACAAAAGATTTAGAGAAATGTTGACTGAATTCGCCCGGTACTGATCTGTGGTGTGAAGGTCTTTTTCTTCTAATCAAGATCTTATAAATAAACATAATGTTGTGATCTCATCTCTTCAAATTTCTAATCAAGAGGTGATGGGGGAGCTGAAGTCCGAGATCACTTCTTTATAGACTACTTTGGAGGAGAAAAAGAAACAATTAGACTTGAGTGAACTGGAGGCCTTGCGAACTGAAACAAAGAGCTTGGCAGGGGAGAGAGATCACTATAAAGGTCTCTTTACTCATAAATCTGAAGAATTAGAACGATTATCAGTGAACTTAAATGCCAAGCTGACAGACCTCGAAGCTGAGATAAAAGGCAAGGATTAGATCTTCTGGATCATCAGAAGGTCATAAAGGAGCTTTGATCTGAGGATGAGAAGCTGAAGGCTGAAATATCCGATCTTAAGGAGCAGATTAAAGATTATACTGAACTAATGAAGAATTTCGAAGTTGCTGAGAAGCACATCGTCGATCTTAAGGACAAGCTTAATAGTTCCAAGTGTCTTCCCAAAAAGGCTAATAAGGAGAAAGCTACTATTATTCATGATTTCTTAGCTTCTTCAGAGTAAAAACGTCGGTTGGCCTTGGACTCTACAGTGAGGGCGATATCCTGTTATAATATGGCCATTGATGCTTGTGCTGCTAAGTTTCCTAAGGTTCTTGCTTATGTACCGAAATGAATGTTCATTCTAACTAGCTCGGCCTCATCTCCTACTTTCTCAAGTTTGGTTCATCTTGCTTCTGCTTCGACTCCTCCAGCCAGCCCAAGTTCTCAGCAGCATCCTCCTGCCTATTTTCCTCTTTTTATATATATATATATATCTCAGCAGCATCCTCCTGCCTCATGATATTTTCCTCTTTATATATATATATATATATATATATATATATATATATATTTCTTTTGTACTTAAATTCAATAATTAATACAATTTTATATTTTTTCTTCTTATTGCTTCATACATTCTTGTGCAATTTGCTTTACTACTTGTTGTGTCTTTGTTTGGGAAGAATTTTTACTATCTTGAAGTAAACTTCGTTCTCGCTTTGTCTTATGTCTTGTCGAACTGGGTTGTTGTTTGATTTATTTATAGTCCACTGCAATAGATTATTCTTTCTTCTTGACTTTTAGTAAATGATTTATTATTTCTTCAATAATAAATTTATCGCCTCGTGCTAGTTTGCTTGGAACTTTTATCTTTTTAGTATAGTTTTTTGTCGACCTGAGATTATTGCTTTCTCGTCAGAGCGTCACTTCATATTCATTCACTTCGTTTGAAATTAGGTACTTCATTTCTCTCAATAGAGAACTGCCTCGCTATTTTTTACCTAGCCTTTTCTAGGTTTTTCACTTTCTCAACAGAGTGTTGCCTTGCAAACTTTCACTTAGCCTTTCCTAGGTCTTTCTGCCTCACGGTCTTTCGCCTAACTTTTCCTAGATCTTTCACTTTCTCAACAGAGAGTTGCCTTTAAGTGCTTTTATGTTCGATTTGTAGTACTTATCAAGTTTTATTTTTAAAGGAAGAAATAATTTTATTGATAGAACTTCTTAAGATGTTGAATATTCCAAGTTTTTGAAACTTCGACATCTTGCATTGTTACAAGTTTATAAGTTGCTGGTCCTATCATTTTTCTAACTTTGAAGGGTCCTTCCCATTTAGGTGCTAGATTGCCTGTTCCTTCTCTTTTGCCTGTAGCTTCCAGATTCCTCATGACTAGCTCCCCTTCTCTAAATCCTCAAGCTTTCACTTTCTGATTAAAATAGTTTGCAGCTCGCTGTTTATAGGTAGCCATCCTGATACTAGCTTTTTCTCGAAGCTCTTCTAGGAGATCTAGGTCCAGCCTTCTTGCTTCATTATTGTCCTCCCAATTGGTGAAGTGGATCCTTCCACTGGGCATGCCGACGTCGATTGGAATAACGGCCTCGCTACCATATGTTAGACTGAAAGGGGTCTCTCCTATGGACTATCTTATAGTAGTTCAGTATGCCCATAGAACATGATGAAACTCATCTACCCAACTTTGCCCTTATAAATCTAGCCTTCTTTTTAATCCCCGGAGGATTGTTTGATTGGTCACTTCAGTCTGTCCATTTGACTGGAGATGGGCTACTGAGGAGAAGTGTTGTTTTATATTAAGTCCTGAACAGAAGGTCCTTATTTTAGCATTGGCGAACTATTTCCCGTTGTCACTGATGAGCTTATAGGGCACTCCGAACCTGCAAACAATGCTTTTCCATAAGAAGTTAATCACCTTTTATGCTGTTATTATTGCGAGCGGTTTTGCTTCTACCCATTTGGTGAAATATTCGACTGCTACGAGAAAGAATTTTCTTTGTCTCGAGGCTGTTGGGAAGGGTCCCACTATGTCTATACCCCATTTTGCAAAAGGCCGTGGGGTAGTAATTAGCATCTGTTCTACTGTAGGGACATGTCATCCTGGCTTAAATTTTTGGCAGGAGGGGCATTTTATAACGAAGGCAATAGCTTCTTCCTTCATTCTGAGCCAGAAGTACCCTTGTCGAACTGCTTTTGCGGCTAGCATTTTTTCACCGATGTGCATCCCACAACATCCCTCATATATCTCCCTCAAGACATATTATGCTTCGCTTGGTTTTAGGCACCTTAGCCATGGGAGAGAGTACACTCGTTTATATAGTACGTTATTGTGAAGAGAGAAGTGAGCACTTCAGTGTTTTACTTTTTTGGCTTCTTTAGGGTCTTGTGGTAGTTCTCCTTTCTCTAAGTAGGCTTTAATTGGGTCCATCATTCAGCTCCATTACCTTTTCCCCTTCTTGAATACTTTAATGTCCTAAAGTCTCTATAAAGATAATATGTGGTAGTTCGATTGGGTGTGTTGCTACAAGTTTGGAGAAGCCATCTACCCTATTATTCTTGTTTCCTGGAATTTTGTGAAACTGCAGCTTGACCTCCCTGTCGACCATCTTTTGGATTATCTTTTTAGTTTTTTGTAGATTTTTGATCATGGTGGGTTCCTTGGCTTTGAACTCCTTCTTTATCTATCCGACAACGAGTTGAGAATCACTGTGAACTTTGAGTGATGTCAGACGAAGATAGTCTACGAACATTAGCCCTTGGATTATTGCCTCATACTCTACAATATTATTGATTGCCTCGAATCCAAGTTTCAAAGCATATTCTACTATGAATCCATGTTCATTTTTCAGGACTATTCCGATACCACTCCCTTCTCTACTACTAGCCCCATCAACAAATAGCTCCCAGCTTAGCTCATTTTTACAATTCTGTTCTTTTGGGTCTGGCTTTGTTGTATCTGCCTCTGCCTCAGTTTCTAAGACTTCAGTATCAAAGGAACATTCATATATAAAATCTGCAAGTGTTTGTGTTTTAATGGCTTATCTGGCTCGGTACTATAACCTATGCTGACCTAATTCTACTGATCAACACAATATTCGCCCTGAAGTATCTGGCTTATGAAGTATTTTTTGTAGGAATTGGTCAGTTACCACTATGCCTTGGTCTGCTTGCAAGTAAATTTTGAATTTCCTGGTCAATAAAACCAAGGCATATGCTATCTTTTCTATGGGCGAGTAATTCAACTCGGCCCTATGTAAAATTTTACTGAAATAGTATTTTGGTCTCTGTACTGATCCCTCTTCTCTTATCAGAATCGAGCTTACAGCTTGCTCCGAAGCAGATAAATAGATAAGCACTTTGTCACCTGGTAAGGGTCGGCTTAACACTTGTTCTGAGCTGAGAAATGTTTTTATCTTATGAAAAGCATGTTGGCAATCTTCGGTCCACTCAAAAGTAGTTTCCTTCCGCAATTTCTTGAAGAAGGGAAGATATTTTTTAGCTGATTTAGACAGGAACTGACTTAGAGCAACGATTCGCCCTGTTAACTTCTGCACTTCCTTTGTATTGCGAGGTGCTGGCATATCTAATATTGCTTTGACCTTGTCTGGGTTTGGTTCTATTCCTTTTTCACTCACCATATACCTTAGAAATTTTCCTCCTTGCATAAAAAAGGCGCATTTCTCTTGATTCAGCTTCATGCCATACTCATTCATGACTCCAATCACTTCGTCTAAGTCCTTGAGGTGCTCTTCGAAACTTCTGCTTTTGACTATCATGTCGTCTACATATGCTTCTAAGTTTTTCCCTAACTGGTTTTTAAACATTTTATTTACCAGTCTTTGATATATTGCTCCTGCATTTTTTAACCCAAAGGGAATAGAGATGTAACAATAAGTTCCTTTCTCAGTTATGAACGAAGTCTTCTTTTCGTCAGCTGGACACATTCTTATTTGATGATACCCTTGTTTTTCATCCAATGAAGATAGGTATCCATACCCTACTGTTGAATCCACTAATTTATCAATCATAGGTAAAGGGAAAGAATCCTTGGGACAAGCTTTATTTAGATCTGTGAAATCTACACACATTATATAGGTCCCATTTGACTTTTTGACTAGCACTACACTAGGAGCCAGTCAGGATATTGCACTTCCCTAATGAATCCAACTTTCATTAACTTGTCAACTTCTTCATCTATCACAGCTTGTCTTTCCGGACCGAAGCATCTTTTCTTCTGTTTGATCGGTCTATATGAGGGATTGACAATGAGATGGTGAGTGATGATATCTAGATTTACCCCTTTTATTTCATCCGAAGTGTTAGAGTATATGCCCTAGAGTTGTGTATATATTTTATGTAAATGTAAAACAACATCTTAATTAATGGCAATAAATATATGTTTCTATAAATCAATTGTTCCATTGTATTAAATATATATTTGTAGTCCATTAGTATTT
>CATKHJ010517306.1:0-14191 GCA_949750685.1 Vernicia montana
CTTCCTTTAAGCTAGCTTTTGTGAATGAGTTTTAGTTTTACTCAAGCCCATTTATCATGGTATCATAGCATATACTCTGTTGTCCCAAGTGTGGCAATCTTAGAGAAGGAGGGGGGGGGGGGGGGGGGGGGGGGGGCTGGATAGGATTAATAAAAAAATTTCTAATGCAAATAAACACCCTATATGCAATAAGTTACAATTTCAAATAAATAACAAAAGGAAATTGAGTTAGAGAAAGCTTAGCCAAGTTTTATAGTGGTTCGGAGCACAATCGCCTCTCTTATGTCCACTTTTCCTAAATCAAACTGATTTAGAATTCCACTAATCACTGGATTTCACCCAAAGCTTTACAAGCTTAGTTCTTCAGGATTTCGCCCTTTACAATAGATTTCACAGGATTCCACCCAACACTCTCAAGATACAATGATTTTTGAGTTTAAAGTCTTACAAGAATTGAATACAAGCTAGGTTAAAGATTACAATAAGATTCACTAGCTTAGAATGAAGAACACTTAAGAAGATGAAGAAATAATGCTTTGTGTTCTAAAACAGAGTATGAATGATAAAAATGAGAATTGAAGCTTTTTGATTTTGATTTCAAATGATTTTTACTTGGCAAGAGTTATTGACTTCTTTTGAACTTTCTTATATTTATAAGAGCAATTAATGTGACTGTTGGGCTCCAAAATCAAGTAAAAATCCACTCCCTCCACGTCTCCAACGGCTATAAAATCTTTCATATTTTGTTTGATTTGACGTGTTCACGGTGGTGAACTCCTGTTTGATAAATCTTCAATTCGCTTCTGTATGAAATTCATGGCGGTGAATTTTTGCTTCACGGTGGTGAACTTTATCTTTCAAGGTGGTGAAGATATACTTCACGGTAGTGAACTCCTGTTTGATAAATCTTCAATTCACTTATGTATGAAATTCACGGCGGTAAATTTTTGCTTCACGGTAGTGAACTTTAACTTCAAGGCGGTGAAAACAATTTTCAAGACGGTGAACCTCTGTAGATAAAAATCCAAATTGCTTTTGTGTAAAATTCACGGTGGTGAATTTTTGATTCACGGCAGTGAACTGAATTTCAGGGCGGTGAAAAATATTTTCAAGGTGGTGAACTGTCTTTATTTGAATTTCTTCTTTGCCCGCCAACTTTCTCACCGTGGTGAACTTGGATTTCAAGGTGGTAAATATTTAATATCTTGTCAATATATTTAAGCAACTAACAAGGACAGGAATTTAGGCAAAAAAAAAAAAAAATATATATATATATATATATATATATATATATATATATATATATATATATATATATATATATATATCTTTGTATTAAATCTCATATATTTAATGAATATAAGCTTAATTAAACAAAATTTTGGAATCATCAAAATATAGAGGAGACAACATACTCGAACCCTTGCATGTGGGCTATGTTCCCAGGTGGTCCAGACAATGGCCACCGTATCCTTTTCAAGTGTCAACTTAGACCTCGTTGGTTGACACTTGAGGGAGAGTGTTACACTTAAACTCAATTGACACTTGAGGGATGAAAAATGAAAGCATATAAGCTCAATAGTTGGCACTCCTATAACTATATAAGCTCCCAATATTTTTTACAAAGGTCAGCTCAGTTTAATTTTTTACTTAAAAGAATAAATGTTGAATTTAACTATGAATATTTTTCCTGATATCTAATTAGACTCAAAATAAGTTTTTATCAATTTAGGCTCCATTTATTTTGCAGAAAATATATTTTTTTTTTTTTTGTATATTTTGACATTAGGAATACTTTGAGAAATTAGTCAATAAAAAATATTTTTTTTGTCAATGAAAAATTAAGCAATTTGAAAAACTCATTATAATGAAAAAAAATATATAAACACATATTTATTAATCTACTATAATCACCATCGGTGACCATCAACAATTAACATCAGTTGCCTGCAACCACCACAATTTACCATTTTTATATATTTTCCCTCATGTTTAACAATAAAATTTAAAAATATGAAATTCTTATAAATTTAAATATATTTATAATCTTATAAATTAAAATTTTTAATTTTTTTTTATAAATTAAAAATTTTGTTAGATTTATAAAATTTATTTGATTTCCTAAAACGTGTAAAAAATTTTGTATGAATGAAATTTAAGACTTATAAATGTTTTAATTTTTTAAAATTTTATTTTCCTTTTTTCTCTTAAAAATATTTTTACAATTTTATAATTAAATTTTAATTTAAAAGTGAGTCCCATAATACTTTGTGGAATTCTATACAATAAGAAAATATTTTCTTAATTTTTCTTGTATGTCAAATAATTAAATATTATCAGTATTAATAAATTTTTTTTTAGAAGAAACAACATTAGTAAATTTGATACTTGAATGTCTAATAGAATAAATCACAAGATACTCAAGTGTCAAAAAAAAAAAAAAAAACTTGGTAATATTTTTTTTGCACTTTTTCCTTAATAATATTATTTGTAAATTTTTATGATTACCGTTTAATAATTGTGGCAAAACCCAAATTACCCTAAATTATAGCAAAAAGATTCAATTGAGTTTTTATACTTTAATTTTCTCCAATTAAATCTTTTAATTTTAATTGACGTACTCAAACTTTAATTTTTTCCAATTAAATCTTTTAATTTTAATTTTTCATCAATTTATTCCAAAATTGATCCACTAATAAAACCGTTAAATTTCATAAAGTTGAATGCAAGACTCATTCTTATTTTATATTCACTTTTTGAAACCCTAATTATTGATTACTGAAAGCTAAGCAAGAGCTTGGTGCATACACCCTCTCTAACTTTTGATAAAGATCTCTATGCTCGAATGGTTCATGACATTTATGTTACATCGATTCAGGTAAACAATGAGAACAATTTAGAGATTGTTGATAATAAAATAACTCAAACCTAATATTTGTAGGAAATTAAGAAGGGTGAACCTCCACATCATTAAAAAGTGTGATGGCCCAAACAAACAAGACCTATACTGCTGCATAGGTGATAGGATCACAATTTTCAATTATCAATTGAAAGTGTTCTGAAACAAACCAACTCAATTCAAATGATGCAAAATATAAACCCCCTTCAAACACCACTGCATCAAATTCTCCAGTCCATGTTTGATCTGCAAGAAAAAATCCTTCGATTTACTCATACCTCATCATATTTACAATAAATCGACCATCAAATCCATTCACCAAGAGGTTTTCTTAAAAAGTTTAATAGGTGAAGTTCTTTACTTCATGGATTTTTGCTATTGAAAACATTGTTATGAGTTTCTAGTGCCAATTCAAAAAATACCATGCTAACGAAAGTGCCAAGTAGGCTCCATGCCAATTTTCCATTAACTTGTATACCAGATTCCAACAAAGACTTGTCTGGAACAAATTATGAAGTGCAATAGTATGATTTGAACAAATAGATATTTCATGACCATTATGGTGATAAGCTGTGTAACCAGCAATATGATTTGCTGCGCATCAATTATTATCTGCAAAATCTATCTATAGATGCAAGTAACACTAATAGTCCTTTGGTATACAGAATTGCTTAACTAAGCCGTAGCATTAGTAAATAACACTACATTTGGTACATATAATTCAAGTTGGGTTTAATAATTCCAAAGGCTTAGCTAACTTATGAGATCAATATTATCTAAAATCTAACTTCCCATATCTTTAGCAATTCCTATCCAATGGGATTACTAATCTTATTATTTACTAATCCTAAGAATTACGAATCTGTGAACTAACGGGCTGTAACAGTTAATGTAAAGTAAATTAAACCAGTTGAATTGTATATGCAATGTTCAACTGTGTAGCAATAGCAATATGCAATATTCTCAAATGGTATCCTGCCCAATTAATATGCCAAAAATTGGATTTAGATGAACCACAATTTTTTTTTCCTGATTTACAAAATACATCACAAAGGTGAACATGACTTCCAACACACACAACAGTACCAAAAGTACTCAATGGATAATATCTTAAACTTGTAGAAATGCATGTCTATAAAAGGACAATATGTTTCGATAAAATTTTAGTTACCTTCCATATTAAATTTGTAAATATTGTTAGCACAGACATTGCATAAGTTGATTAGTTTCACATTCAACCTTCTTCCCAATCTACATCATCCTCATCCTCTGCTGAAGCTTCTGCTTCAACATTCAAGTCATTGACCTTGTATTTTTCGCTTGAATTGCCTGCAAAGTAATAAGCCAGAAGTAATTAATGACCATCACAATGATGTCAAGCATAAACAAATATAAGAGGCCACAAAGTCTCAAGGAAGAAATATTTCACCTTAATAAATAGTTGGCATTTCTCAACAAGCCCAGCCAAATAAATTTTAGTTTGGTTAAAATTTTGTGTGGTTTCAAAGCCATAGTCCTAAATACTTTACATAATCAACCAAAATGGTTTCTCACAATTAAGGGTCTACTATTTCCTCTTTGCTCCTTTATCTCACAATTGAGGGAGACATCATGAGATTAACAAGTAAAGAGCACAGGAAGATGAGAAATAGGGAGAGAAGGGGAGGTAGATTCAATATTAGGCATGCAAAGACATATAATGACTCTTATTAGTCTCCTATAGGATTGGAGAAGATCTCATTCCATAATATGATTATTGAGACTTACCTCCGGTTGGGGCCTCTTCCCACTCGACATCATCTTCCCCTTCATCGTCCTCACGTTTGGACTTCATGCCCACTTGACGATTAGAAGGTGATCCAGAAACCCCATTAGAGATGGGTGTGTGTGATGACTGTTGCTTCTTAGCAGCTTCTTCTAGTTCTTGTCGTTGTTTAAGCAGAGCTTCATAATAAGCTTTAACATACTCATCCTGTGAGAATTAATTAACAGAAACTAAGACTCTAAAAAAACAAGAAAAGAGAGGCACAAACCAAAGAGCAGAAACCAAGCCAACTGTAATCAGATAGGGAAGAGAGAGGGAGAAATAGAAAAAGAAAGAGAGAGAGATGAGGAGGAAGAAAATCCCTGTATGACACAGAACAAAACAAGGCAAAAATTTTATGATGTCATTCTCCAGACCTGTATACTTTGTTTATCATCGGCAAAATTGGACTTTTTGTCATCAGAGAATTCTGCTGCTGCTGCTGAACTGCCATCCATCTTAGACTCCTGCTTGACCTCTCCACGTTGCTCTTTTGTAAGGTTCATTCCCTGTTTGATCATCCATGGTGGTAGAACTTTCAGACTTGTACTTGCAGTTTCAGGTTTGACATCCCCTTCCTTATCTTCAACACCAGACAAGTTAACTTCAACCTGCCAAGATCAGTCATGATCATGATTAATCAATCTGGTTGCAGAATATGCCCAGTATCTGAAACTATACCCAAAAATATAGACACATCATCATAATAACTTCTAAATGTTCATTACAATCTTTTACTTTTCATGAAATTGAATTAAAGAGCTTATTGACCAAACAAAGAATAAATAATGACTTGTAAAAATAAAGGAACTAAGCAACTGGCACAAACCAACCACTTTGCAAAGAGGATAAGCAATAAGCCACTAGATCATCACTTAAATCTTTCTCACTTAATGTCTACAATATGTTTCATTCGTAGAATTGTCCACTAAAAGTTTAAATACTCCATTATCCAACAGTTCTTAATAGAACACTTGTAATGACTCGAGCAAACTCAAAACAGAGGTGTAATTTGGGTATAAAGAGACCATGCATTTGCACAGTTAAAAAGTCCAAAATAAAAAAATAATAACAATAAGAGACTCTGCATTTGCACCAGTGACCAAGTCAAAAATCAAGAGGATCACAACGAGCCATTTGGTATACATGCTTTTTTGGTTGTTGACCAACAATAAAATTGCATTTGTGAAAAATTAGTTGATGAAACAAGTAAAACCATTTTTGTGGTTTTCACTTATTGTAGCAACCTGTTTGTCTCTTTAAGACATCAAGTAACAAAAACAATAATGGCATGGATACTAAAAGAGCCCCTAAGATTCCAAGAATTAAGAGGGATTTCATATGCCATTTCACTATTTCAGAGACATATAGATTGCCCCAATTGTATGAGAACATGTAGTAAGCTCTTATCAAATTTCTTGTTTCCATACTTGACAAGAAAATAAATTGTCTCATCTGCATGCACCACTTTCAGCTTGATCATAGTTTCCAAATATTGACACACAAATCTCAAAGATAAAAATATGCATTGCCCACATGCTTTTTACTAAACATATGAAATAAGTAATTAGTGCCAATTCAACTAATTGAAGATGAAAAAGAAACCAGTAATGGGTCTCTTGAAACATATTTAGAAAGAAAAGAAAGAGTCACCTGAAAATGGAATTTTGGTTATAATGTCTTTGGCATTTGCTTAGAGAACATTCCAGAGTTAAAGTTTTATTAGTGGAAAAAAAGAATAAAATATTCTAGATGACCACAAAAGTCTTGAAGACCAGGAAATGGAAAAATAGAGTTTGGCCCTTTGAAATTACTTTTGGGAAATTACTATCCCAGCAATATGAAAAAATGCACAAGAATAAGAGTCAAATGGCCAAAGGAATTGATGTGTATAGGAAGAGTTAAATATATCAGATGCAAAAGTATTTCAACTAAGTTATGAAAGTCCCAACTAAATCAATCTAATGAATATGAACAAAGCAAACAGTATAAAATATAACAAATCATCGTCCCTTCAATGCATTGTCCTCTGAAGTCAGAGTGTAAGAAAAAAACATATGCTCACTCGGCACACATGAAGATAACTTGAAAAGCAAACTGCTATATGGAACAGGGAAAAAAAAAAGTAAATGCCTTCAGACATTTAAAGAAACTAAAGTGACTGTAAGGGGAACATAAGCCTGTAAAAAAAAAAAAGAAGAAAAATAACAATAATAGAACATTAACAGAAAGTTTTCCAGCCAACATGCTAATCAAGTTCTAAATTTGATAAGGTCTACCTGGCTGAAAATTTATGGAATTTAGAATCATATAATACAGATGGATAGCATAATGGAGGTACTGAGCATTTTGGTGATTACAACAGCATTTATGCACTTCAACTTGCACATCAAACTTCTTACATGAGAGAGAGAGCAGATAGCCAAGGAAAAATATTACCTTCGTCTCTCCAGGAAATGGCATTGGTGTTCCACCATATCCTAGCCCTTGGGAAGATTTGGAGGGATCATTGGAGCTAAAATCACCATTTGCTGCACGCCCAGCGGCACTTGCTCGAGCTTCCCATGCTTGAAGACTTCCAAATTCAGGAACAGTCATATCCTTGACTCTGCTAAGTTGTTCCATCAATGGCTCAAGTTGTTCCTGCAGCCAATTTATATACTTTGTTTTAAACTAAGCATTATTTTTTGTTGGATGTGTTCAGACTTCAGAGCATGCAATGGTCCAATTAACTAATTTTTAGCTAGAGTTTGCACATAGTTTGAAATGGAAAACTGGCATAATGCAATAGACAGTAATACCTCCATAAATGACTTTCTACAGTTCTGTGAACAGAAACACTTTACAAGACTCATAAAATTTGTCAGCATAATTATGTCCATCTGAGAATGATTAGACAATTAACTTGATAGGGAAAGAGTTTCTCACTGCATGAAAACAAGACCATATCCTTTCAAAATCCTTACCAAGAATGATATGCTAGCTTGCCTTTTATTTTTCAACTTTTTGGCCTTCAATGATGAGCAAGAACATCAAAGATGTCATTCAGATGCAACTTGATTTAAGTCATTTAAATTTGCAATAACTAACCAAATCATTTCAGTTCACAATCAAAATTAGCTGAAAAATGCAAGTAATGAACACCAAATATGAAGAGGGTTGGATCATGCAAGTGTTAGGTACATCAGAAATATATCAAAGAGAAGTACTAGAGGAAGGCAAGGGAACCAGCCACGCCTGCCCCCCACGTTTTTTAATGGTTCACATCACACTATGAGGCTCTGGCTTCCCAGCCATACCACCAGAACCTCCCCCACGGCATTGAGAACAATTGCATTGTTATTGTAATCTTACAATCTTTTTGGTATAATAAAGTATAAGTTTTTGCAGTCTATGATGATTTTTTCCATTCTTAAATTTAGGTGAGCTTTCGTTAAACATTTAATATTTGAAAATGTGCTTAGAGTTGCTTTTTTTTTTTTTTTTTGCAGCCAAACAATGAGTGCAAGATGCAATAACAAACCTCCATTTTTTGAAGCATGTTCTTTAATTTTTCATTTCGTCGCCTCCTTGCATTATCATCTCCGTCTCCACCCTCTTGAGCAGCTAACTTATCACTCTCTGCCACAAGCTCCCCATTGCAATTCTCACAGTGAAAATATTCATCTTCTAGAGAAATCAATCTCAATGCATCCAAGGCATTGTACCTAATTGTGGAAAACAAGGAAACATATGAACTTTTAGGAATATAAAATTCATCAAGGTATACCTACAAAATAATCCCACCACCCCTTCTCCCACACACACACACACACAAAAAAAAAAAAAAAAAAAAAAACAGAGCAAAAATGAAATACTGATTGATACCGTCTGCTACAGTTGGGACATATATACTCTTGAACAGTATTCTTGTTTTCCAATTCATCCTTTAGCTTTTTCCTCATACGATGCAGTCTGTACCTAACAACATCATATATCTGGAATTCAAATTGATTTAGGCCTCTTTCCCAAATGCAGAAGCCAGCTGAACATTTAGAAAAAATTGTAATACAATTAAAAGCAATCAAAATGAAGGGTTTGTAGAGTAACAAAACCTGTGCATAATCGAGACAACAGTATGAGTGAGTGTGTAGCTTTATCTTTTCTTCCCCTTCTTTCACACTTTTTTGACCTTCAGCAGTGGCAGCTATGGCAGCACTATATATCTTTGCTCCCTTAGCTGTCTACAACATGTCAAAGAGCAATGCTAACATATGGACAAATTAACTAATAAAGGAAATCACATGATTGGAACAACTCATGAAATATCTAAGACTAAAGATGATGAAGCACAAATATCCACCATGAATAATTGGACTCATCTACTGGAGCTAAAAAAATTCTGGAAAAGGACAGATGGACAAGCGCAGCAGAAATTAGAAAAATATGACATAAAGCATGCCTCTCGTACAAGGAAAAACTATGCCTAGCCATAACATTTCTCTCCTCATTTTTTCTCTAAATCATTGCTAAGCACATCCAAATAAGACTGAGAATTCACAGAACAATTGAATAAGAGAAAGGAACTTTGTTATTTCTTCTGAAAAGGGTGTCACTCAGAAAGCAATAGAGATAACTCAATTTTTGTTTTTAAGAAAAAAAAATCATAAACATAAATGTTTAGAACTATGTGATTATAGAGCAGGGGTAATAAAGTATGTGGGTGGACTAATTGGTTGCAAGTATAGCATTACTTCACTTTGGTTTGACTTATTAGAAATGACTAATGTAACATGCTATGATGCACAGAAACTCTTGCTGGGTGAAGTTTCTGCGTTTCGGAAACGGAAACTCCATGAAACTCACATGAAACGTTTCGGGTCCGTTTTTGTGAATAAGCAAAATTTTAAAACACGTTTCTCATTTTTTTTATAAGTAAAAACCGATGCCTTTTCTCCATCTCTCCAAAATTCAACTTATGTTTTCCATCTCTTTTGTGAGTTGCGATTCAACTATGGACAACTGGGATCTCTAGTTGGTGATATGGTTCTCATGGCAGCAATCGGTAGTGGGTAGAACAACATCAATATGAATTATTTTATGTAACCACTATTTTCTTTTTATCATTTTGCTAAAGTTCTATGTTTTTTGAGAGTTGTAGTTGTTTTTATATAGGAAACTATAGTTTTCGTTCTTTGGAGTTATATTTTAAATAGAATAAAATTTTATTTGCTATTTGTATATAGTTATTAACTTTATATTCATATAAAACTGTATTTTTTTTTTGTTCATTTATCATCTATATTTATTCATTATTCATTTTTATATGTTCATAGATTATTTATATTAATTTATTATTCACCTAATATAATTACAATTTCAAGATTTGGTTGAAAATAGGTTTTTTTCTAAATGTCCCTATATTTTTATATGAAAAATTAATATTTATAAAAATACCCCAATATTTTTTATATTTATATATTTTCCCCACGTTTCCGTTTCTTATATTATTGGAAAATATCGTTTTCCGGTGTCCGTTTCGTATCATTTCTGCGTTTCTATTTCCGTGCTACCTAGGTAACATGTGATGGAAACTAGGGATTCGGTGGGCTGAAAAATGGAAATTAAATGCTTTAAAAGCATGATATAAGTAAAAGAATATTGATTCCAACACTCTAAATATTCTGGCAATTACTGATATCAACATATTATATTAAAGACTTTTAAGCGTCTTCCCACAATTGATGCAGAGAGAGCCTGGAGGTACTATGCACCAAACCAGTAATAATGACTTATAAGCACTGAAAAAATCAATTTATGGAATAAAAAATACACAAAATTCCAACCTCTTTCCTATGATCCCGTGTGATTAGTTTCTCTTCCTCAAAAAACCTTAGGATTCGGCGTAGTTGCTTTGAGTGCAATTTCAAATCCTTTGCCAAATCTTCTTCCCTAACCCATTGTCGTCTGCAATATTAAATATCAAAAATTACAACTAACAAAGACAAATTAAATAGTGGAGTTTTGGAGACACCCAACACTAAGGGAGCACAAGCACAAAGAAAAATCATTTTAACGAATTACACATATACTGAGCACTTAGAAAAACCATTTTAGATGAATTACATATTAAATTCAACATACCCAAATTCTCAAAAGCAACCCCCAAAATAAAAAAAAAATAATAATAAAAAAAAAAGATTATTAATTGCAGAGGTAAGAATTGCATGCCATCTAGAGTATTCAATTAAATGTAGCATGGCAGTATAACACCAAGACCACCTCAATTTCAGTCAAGCCATCAAACCCAAATGGTTATCACTAGTTTACAGTACAATTTCCATACAAAATTCCAAAATTACTCAAAATACCAACATAATACCAAACCTATTAAACCCCATATAATTACTTTTATCTAATTACAAATACAGAAAAAACTTAATCCCTCACCAATTTTCCCTAAAAACAATTACAAAATGAAACTGAAGTTGCAAGTCCAACCTTGTGAGAGCATCAAGCACCACCACAGCAATGCCTCTGTTATCACTCCTCCCCATTTTGGGTTGATTATCGCCTTTTGTCGTTACGTCATCATAAAACGCTCGAGCTGCAAGCTTCACAAGCCTGATTTGTACATATTTTTTTAAATTGTTATTGAAAGAACAAAGAGTTGCAAATCAGATTAAGATTCAGAGAAACTGCGAAGAACAGAAGAGTATAAAGAGATTATTATTACCTATTGAAAGGTTCGATGCTCATGTTCTTGGCATCAATATGCTACGATTTCCAAGTGAAAGATTTTAGGGATTTCAATGGATTTTTAAGTTTGCAAAAGGGTCACGATTGGGTTTTTACCGTAAAAGCTTGACAAACAAGAATTAGGGTTATGAAAATTGAGAAAATAAAAATGTAATCTTAGTTTCTACAAGTGACGCTCTGAGCTGAATTTGTTGGGATTTGATGTTCTCATGAAAAGGGTTTTTGTGTATTTTAGCGATTGGTTGTTTTAAGATTGGTTTGTGCAGAGAGGGGAAGGACACCACAAGAGGCTAGACAAGTGCTTTCCTTTATACTAGTAAGCTGCCTGCGCAATGCTGCGAGTTTAATATTAGGTTATATCTTAAAATTAATCGAAGTTAATTGTATCATTACTGTATAGCATAGGAGTATATTATTATAAATATTTGAATAATGAAATTATCATTTTTCAAATTCAAAACCCCAACCTCCCAGTCCATTTTTTTTATGTTACATAAAAAAAATAACAAAAATTAAGGTGTGATGTTTGCAATGAAACATACCTCTTATTGCAATTATCAAAAAAAAAAAAAAAACCACATTAATTAAGATCCAAAAAACAAACACACTGCATTTGATAACTACTCACGATATCGAAGCAATAAATAGATGATACTGATACATTTATTCATCAAGTGTGGAAATTATCAGTATCACTTAATGAACACAAAGACAAAAGAAGCCTCTAAAATGACACTATTAAGAAAGAAAAATTAAGAAATGAAGGGGCATGACCATAATTTGATGGAAGTCAAAATCAATTGGAATAGCACTGTTCATAAGAATAAACCCTTTATTACTATGTCATGATATGCACATGATATTTTACGATATATAAATTTGAAAATATAAATTATAAATTTAAAGTAAACATAAATAAACTAAAATTTAATGGTGAATCAATAATATATCATAAAAAACTGCATATAAAAATTAATAAATCAATTAAATTTCATTAAAGGGTTTAATTTAATAATGCATTTTTTTAAAAAAAAAAAAAGAGAAGTGAATGAAATCGAAAATTAAGAGAAAAAAAAGAATCAGTGGCTTACATGCATCGGCAACAAAGAAGATGACCACTGTAAAAAAAAATCCTTTACGTTTTATCAAGAACTTTAAAAAAAAATCCTTTTTCTTTTTCAATACTTCCTCAAAAGCCAAACAGAAGCTAAGCTTTCAAAAAAAAGTTTTTAAAAAAAAAAAAAACAAAGAAGAAAAAGAGAAAACAGAGTAACTTAAGCAATAGGAGGACTCTTAATAAAATATGAACTAAGATTCACATGACTTCAACATTTCCATTGGAGAAAATGAAAAAGAAATGCAATCAGTAAAAAATTCTCGCAAAAAAGACCCCTAACATCCTTACCCAGTAAAAACCCAAAACTAAAATTTTGAAATTTACCTTAATCTGTCGCTTAAAAACTATCTATTCAAAATAACAAAGAAGTAGAAACCATAGCCACGAAGCCAAAGAAAATCCAGCTCCAGAGACCCGCTGAAAGAGGATTGAACATAAAAGATCCGCCAAAATAAAGGGAAAAAAAAATTATGGTCAGAAAAAGAAAAAAAAAATCAAAGAGGAAATTTAAAACAAACGCATAAAGGGGGAAAAAAAAAAAAGAGAGAGCAAGACTTAGATTCTCCAAATCCGCCCACATACAACAACGCTAAGAAGACAGATCTAGCATCAAGCAAAAGAAAATCGCAAGACATATAAAAGAAAAGAGAAAATGAGAGCAGCAAGTAGAAGAAAACAAAGGTAAAAGAGAAGCAGCAGCTGAAAATGAAGAGAAAGAAAAGATTAGGGTTAGCCACTTACCCTACAAACATAAATAAGTAAAAAGACTAAAGTGGGCTTGAAAATAGGGTTGCAAATGAACCGAGCCGAGCCCTAGCTTATTCAGGCTCGGCTTGATTTTTTTTTTTTTTTTTTTTCTGAGCTCGAGCTTCAAAAACCTGTTTGAGCTCGGCTCATTTAATTACTCGAGCGGCTCGAGCTCGGATCGAAATTAGCTTGCCAAAAGCTTGTTTATATTAAGCTCGAGCTCGAGCTCGTTTTGACGCTCGTTTCTAATAAAAATTGTTTCACAGAAAATACATAATAATTAATAAGAAAAACAGATCCAAAAATAATAATTTTGCATTACATGTTCCAAAAAAAAAATATAAAAACATCATCCAATCATAAAATACTTAATAATTAATTCTTTCACAGAAAAACAGATCCATCGCCAAGAAAATACTAACCTGCAAAATCAAATATACAAATCAAGTTCACATTAACTACTTAAAAACTCATTAAAAATCATAGCCATCAAAAGAATCACAATTCATATTCATTCTCTTCTTCAAAATTGACATAAAATAATAGAATATAAACTTCAAACAACTTAAAAAGGGAGTCTTGAAAGCAAGAAATGCAGAGAGAGAGAGAGAGAGAGAGTAAACTGACCTGTAGAAAGCAGCAATTGGAAGAAGAAATTGCAGCCAATTGGAAGAAGAAATTGCAGCCACAAACAAAGCCTGTGGCCTACTGAAAGCCAAACACAAACAAACAATCATAGGAATTAAATTTGGGAACAAAGGAATTGAATGCCATTCATATACAGTAAACACTCAACAAGCACATTACAGTAAACATTACAACAGTTATTGAAATCAAATCGAAATCGAAAATGCATAAAATTGGAATAAATATAAATATTAGTATG
>CATKHJ010517311.1:0-19819 GCA_949750685.1 Vernicia montana
AAAAACATGTGCATCTGCATCTGTATCTACTAATTGCATATATAGTAGATGACCTGCTAATTGCATCTGGTCCTTCATCTAACATACACATGTTAATGCTAACATTCAATACATTACCAATCAAATATAAAATTAAACCAATCAAATTCATATAATGGTTTTTCAAATCACATGGTTAACCATTAAATATACTAATATTAAGAATCCATACAAAATAGAGGACATGTACACAATTGATGCTGAAATTTCAATGTTAAAACCTAACAACTTGCACATTGGTTTCAGCATTGAAACCCTGAGTTCCTGTGACATGTCCAATCTATACATAACATCTCTATGATAAACAAAAGCATCTCTATATATACTTTATGATTCAAAAAAGAAAGCTGCAACTCATGTCAAAAAACTCTCAGCTGCAGAACCATGTCTATACTTCAGAATCCAAAAAAAAAATCTGCAACTCATATCCAAAAAGTCTAAGTTGCATATCAATCATGTGCATCAACTGCATATGTGCAAATGGAACAAAAAATATCCCAAGTTCTTTTCATGGATGTTGCATTTTTGCAATGGTTCTCTTTGACTTTGGTGATCTCATAAAGGCTATCCCAAATCTATCTAGCCTATCTGTATATTTTGGAGTTTGGTGTGACTGACTAGCTTGAGTCAAATTACTCTGTTGACTTTCATTTTGTTAAGATGTTAAATTGGAAGACACATCAAACAAAATTTGTGAAGCGTCGGATCCACCATCATTTGTTGTCTGCCATTAATGTACATTAGTTAATATAATATAAATATTAAAATGCAGCAAATATAAAAATTAAAAATAACATCAATAAAGGTGTCAGTGTTGGGAGAATGCGTGGTGTCAGTGATTCCAACTTGCATGGCCCCAATTCTTGACTGAAATGTTAAAAGACAACAATCAATTGTAAATGACAATAAAGTTAAGGTATGCAATATATTAAATACCGTTGGACCACTGTGAAAAGCAGGGACATGTCTTGAATTTGATGATGCTCCAGCAACAAATCCTCATGTTTGTCCAAAGATGTTTGACACACATCCTGTGCTCAGCATTTGGGAACATATCATGAATAATACTTAAGAGGCCTTGCATGACAAATCAAATGGTTAAAATTACTAAGTGAATTGATATTCTAAATACTATATAAATTGGTAAGTGAATGGATTAATACATTTTGTCTATCTGATATAAAAGTCCAATGGTGTGAATTGAATATCTCCAAATCTTCCTTTAACTGATTCAGGAACCATCCCCAATTTTCTTTGTTCTCTGTTTTAACAACCGCATAAGCAATGGGATAGATGCAATCACTTGGATCTATGCCAACAGCAGACAATAGCTGGTATCCATACCTATCCTTAAGCCAACAACTATCTAAACAGATAATTGGTCAGCATCTTGCCTTGAAACCAACTCTCAGTGCAACAAGGCATATGTAAATGCCTTCAAACTCACCTTTCTCTGCTTTGAACTCAACACTGCTACCTGGATTGGATCTTAATAATTCTAGCTTGTAATCATGCAATCTAGTATACTGATGAGCCTCATCCCTATTGATTTTCTGCAAAGCAATATTTCTTGCTCTCCATGCTTTCATTCTCTTAACGGTGTATCTAAACTCTCTTGAAACTAGCAATAAAAGCAGTGATAAGCCATGTTGGATTATCCCTTATTTCATCCATATAATGCCTAGCCAACCATTTTGATGTCAAATGGAAATTATTATAAACCTTTCCACAATCATGCTTCAAATTCACCACTTTAATTTGAAAAGTCAAGTCATTCTTGTCTTTTAAGTCTTTTTGGAGGCATATATCTTTCAACCACAGTCTTTCTTGCAAACTGCCTCCACCCTTATGTTGTCATTCTTTTTAAACCATAGTTGAAATCTATGCTTAATCCCCTAATTTCTCACTGAATCCTTAAACTCTCCTTTACCTTTGAAAATCATACCTACCTTGAAAGTAGGATCTTTTATATCCCTCTCTGCATTGAACTCAGGAAACATTTGTCTGTTTTCCTCATCTGAATCAGACTCACTATGCAACTCATCACTTGGTGCATATTCTGATTCATGCTCTGAATCATCCACTCCTAAACCATCTATGGTTGGATCATTCCCCTCATCAGTACTCATTGGTGGTCTCCCTCTTGGTCTGCTTTGTGAATTGGATGCATTTTTGGCCTCAGCATTTGTGTTATTCTCAACTAACACATCAGCTAGATCATCATCCATATCTTCAAGGTCATAATCTGGATCATCAAAGTTCAGCTCATCAGCTTCTGCTTCATTAACCACAACTGATGATGCACTGATGAAATTTGATCTAGGTTTCCCTTCATCACCTGTAGCTTCAGGTACAGCTGCATCATGTGCATCATTTTTAAATGCATCAAGTTCTTCTGCATCAGTTTCAGAACCATCTATTGCAACTACTTCATGAAGTATAGGCACTATTGATGGCAGCAACAGTAATGGTTGCTTTCTTCCTTGTTGACTTACATTTCTTACTCTCTGAAACTCACTATGTTCAGGTACATATGTCACAACAGTTAATTAAGACTCATCTATCTCTTCAATAACAACAGAATGAGTTTTGGCACATACTTGAGCTTCATTGTATATTTGTTCTTCACTAACATGCTCCACATACACTTCCACTTCCCCAACATCAGATCCATTTAAACACATCTCATACATATGAGAGTCAACTTCAATTAACCTTAACCCATCAATATAACTCTTACCAGACATACACCATCAGTACTTGAGGTTGCTTTATACACTAAGACCAAACAACATGTCATCAATTTCATGGGCAAACATGGTATCAGGATCACAGTCCTCCATTTCATACACCTCACCATCCAAATAAGATGTATCCCCCTTCACCCTATTATAATGAATTTTTATATTGAAACTTCCATCTGTTTGCAGAAGTTAACAAGAATCACATGTTAATACTGCTTATATGCACTATCATGCAACAACAATTTAATATAATTCACAGTTGTACAACCATTGAACTAAAACTAACATATAATTCACAAAACAGATTGTATGAAAATCAATTCTAAGTTAACTCATATATGTATGTTGTATATGTATGTGGTTTAGGCTTCAGATTTAAAATTATGTCATATATGTTGCTCTATATGTATAATATGTATAAAATGGTTATATTTTGATTTCATTAGTGACAATAAACTAACAGTACATTATAATGAATTAGTAAATTACATATATGCACTATTAGGAAAAGTGTAAAACTTTCAACCAGGAAAAAAAGGACAAAGTAGCAATTTCTAATTCCTGTTATTTTGACCCTTCTTGCCATGAAGGTTGTCTTATACAAGTTTAGGACTCTGTTATAATCCTTGGCATTTTTTAAAGTAAAAAATTAAAGCCATTTTATTTGATGCAGTTCTTGATTAAAATTGTACTTTTGATTAATTAGTGCTTTAACCCAATGAAAAAGGTGTGAGATTATAATCAGATGTGGATACCAAACTACAGCTGAGATCATTTCATGATCTGTGATAAAATTAGAAGGTTTATTTCAATTACTATGACAATCATGAATTCAATTTCTTAGTTGGCTTGACATATACATTTAGAAATAAATAAATCCACTAAACCCATTATCACAATTCCATAAACAATTTAATACCAATGGAAAGGAGAGTGACATATGCATAATTTAAGCTTTTCAAACCTGCTTTCTTTGGGGTCATTTACAAATTTAGGTCCACCAAGCCAAGTAGGTCCTCGCAATGGGTTTAACACTCTCCTCTTTGTACTTTTCCCTCAAACCAAAATTACTTTTCTACTTGTCCATGAGTAACTGTGAATCGGGTTGCTTTTTACTCGAATAGCTTTTTTCACACCATAAACCACTGTCAATATGGAAGAGGTAACCCTAAGAATCTACTATTGAAGAAGAAGAGTGAAAATCAAGAGAGAGAATGGGGAAGAAAACAAAAGCTTTAGTCAAATTTTAAAACCTAAAAGCAACCGTTCATGTCCATTAAAAAAAATGGATGCCCACGTGCAGAGAGAGAACAAGAAAGTGAAGAAGAAATCCAACGTGGCAAAAAAATAATAAAAAATTCTAATGGGGTGCCACGTCAGTGAACCGTTAGCTTAGCTAACGGAAATTAGATGGAATGACCATCTCGTTACAAGGTAGCATAGTTCAATGATTTTTCTGTCACGTTTTGAAATTGGAGGACGAAAGTATGCATTAGTCAATTGTTCGAGGACAACTGGTGAAATTAACTAAAAAAAATGAGAATGGTTTAAAAGACCCAACTAGTTACTATTTATATAATTTGGGTAATTAATTGTTTTAGACCGAGATTGAGCCCTAAAATAGTAGGTTATTTGAAGTTAGTTTTGGTCCGGACTGTTACATAACTTTGTGGTCATCTATGTTTCATCAGTTATAAATTTGATTGGGACTCTAACTTTTTTTTTTTTTGGGTAAATTTGGTTTTGATTGAAAATCGAACTTGAAACCTTTCAGTTGTGTAAACAATTTCAATACCACTAAATCAAATACTCATTGGTTTTCACATGAAATCATTAAGTATATACATTAAATAATGTATATAATATTAGTCTCTAGGTGATTGGCAGAGTGGTAATTTTGTGGATATTTTATATAGATTTGGTAGAATTAGTCTTAAAAGCTAGCTATTAAAGTTGGAAGAGCCCATTTTTATATTGAGATCACAAGGTTTTTATCTTAATCAATGTGATTAAGGTTGGAGAGCTCATCTCTATATTGAGATCACAAGGCTTTTATCTTTAATCAATGTGAGATTTCTACGTCTTATTTATATTCTAACATTGATCCCCCTCAAATGGCAATTAAATATTCTTTTTTCTTCATAAGCCCAATTGTCACTTGACAAGCAGGTGGTAGTCCAAGTGGATCAGGTATATTCTTTTGCAAGCCCATTAATCTATCTAGGAATAATAGCCCATCCATGTTTCAGATCCAGGATCGATTACCGCTCTGATACCATGTAGATTTTTTATATAAATTTGAGAGAATCAACCTTAAAAGGTAGCTATTAAGGTTGGAGAATTCATCTCTATATTAAGATCACAATGTTTTTATCTTTAATTAATGTGAAATTTTCACATCTTATTTATATTCTAACAAATTTTGGTGTTAATAATTTACCCTTATTGGTTAAATTATATCGTTGATCACTAAACTTTACACTAACTTTCATTAAGGTCACAAAACTTTAATTTGTAATTATTTAGTTACTTAACTTTTGTTTTTAATTCAATGGGAGGTCACCTACCATTTTTTAGTAATCAAAGTGTTGATTTGGGAATATATATATATATATATTAAGAATATTCTTCTTAGTCAGCTGGGTATGGACACATCACTATTTTACTAAAAAAAATAAAGAATTTTTTATTTAGATAATTATCTCCCTTACCATTCTCCATCCCTCTCCTTCACCATTCCTAACCCTTGCATCTCTCTCCATCTTTAAAAAATTAAGAGTTTCAAAATTAAGAAGAACAAGTGCAATTCAATAGCAAGATCGATTAAATACAAAGTATCAAATCCCACCTTCAACATTGAAAAAAAAAAATGTTGCGAAGTTGCGCCGAGCTTGCAATCCTTGATCCGAGAATGTGGAAAAAAGCTCTTCAATTTCTTCCACAAAGACATTTCTTCTCCTCTATTCCTCATACTCCTCATTCTTCCTTATAGTCCTTTCTTCAACCCTCAATTTTTTACTTTAAAAACCTCCATTAACAACCCTAAACCCTTCCAATAATCCTTAAACAAATCCATTAATCTCACTCCCCTTAACCCTATACTACCATCTACAATTCTCTTATAGTCAATAACACCAATCAATAAGTTTAGAATCCTTCAAAACTCTTACCATTAATTTTGAGTATTTGATTCTTAGAGATATATGATCCATTTGAATGGTAAAATTTTTCTTTGCCATAACTTTTACCTTATGGCTTGGATCGAAGGAGAAGGAAGGAAGAAACTCTAACAACTTGGCTGAAAAAAGATTATAGATATATTACCTAGAGAGAATTAGGGATTTGAGGAATGGTGAGAAGAAGGATTCTAGTGAGAGAGAGAGAGTTATTAAAATTTTAAAAAAAAAACTTTAATTTTTTTTTTTAAAAATTAGAGAATGGTGGGTTCCATTTCTAGTTGATTGTGCAATAATATTTTAAGAACATTTTTTTTTCATATCAGCACTCGGTGACTAGAAAATGATGGATGACTTCTCGTTGAACTAAAAACAAAAGTTAAGTGACTAAATAATTACAGATTAAAATTTTGTGACCCCAACAAAAGTTAGTGCAAAGCTTAATAACCAACAATATAATTTATCCACCCTTATTTGAATTGGGGTAAGAAAGAGAAAAGGGAAGTAAAGAGAGGGACTAAGGGTGTAACAGTTGTATCTTTTATTTATTTTTAAATAAATTTAGCTTTGGCTGAAGTTTATATTCGAGCAAAGGCTTATTATATTTTTTAATATATTATATACATTATAAAGTATATGTTTAATACCTTTCTAAAAAATATATCTATTTAATGCAAAATTATATGACAAAACAAAACTTTTTAATTAAGAGAAAATATTATAAATATAATTAAAATTTAATATGGATAAATATCAAATTTGAAACATTTCAAGTTTTAAGGTATGTTATCTGAGAGGATTCATCATTTATATACACACTTAGATACACTGATGGTTTAATACTCTTAATTTTGAGGGTGATAATAAAGTTTTTTCAAGAAATTGGAAGAATGAAAGTCATTTTTCAAAAAAATAAGATTATTTTTAATATATATTAAACACCCTTGCTCCCACACATCCGCCACTACTTGAACACCAACATAGTGGAGAAATGGTTGGTGTTCTTAATGTCAGTGGTCTGCTTAATTAATGGCGGTTTAGTTTGTGTGCTACTGTTAACTGTTCGAAGCATAATGAGATATTACTTCCATTCCGAAAAGATTGTCGTCTTTTTTTTTATTAGTAATATTACATTTTACTCTATTTTTCTACTTTGCTCTTTATTAATATTTAATTTTAAATTAAAAAACTTATGGTAAAATGTGAAATTTATTATGGATTTATATTTTTCAAAGCAAATACTAACTACTCCATTACTTTTAATATAGAGTTCCAATTGTTTTAAAAAAAATCTAAGTTTATTTAGTATAAAACTGTAGACTATAAAAGACAAAATAGTTTAAGGGATCATTAAAAGGAGTAAAAGAATGAGAAGTTTTTTTTTTTTTTTTTTTTTTTTTGCCAAAGAAAAGAATAATGAGAAGTTACGAGTTTAAATATGATCCAATTCAATTAACATGTAAAATAAGAGACTGAATTGAATTAAAATTTTAAAATTTATTGCCTTCCACCCTTTATTTGCCAGATTCCAGTATCATAATTAATAACCAATTGAAATTGATTAAGACATTTAACTAATTCTCTATGTATAATTGAATTTGAGTTATTAGGAAATATTTTGTTAGTGATAATTTCTGTTGCTATATATAGATGACATTAACCCATTATAGACCTACTGTGATATTTATTATTTGAAGTTAAGTTTAATAAACCTCCTATGGGTAGCTTAGAATTAAGAAAGTGGTAAAAGATGAATGTTAGCCCAAGTTTAATAAAATTGAAAATTTAATAGTTGAATTTTAGGTGTTAAATAATATAAATTAATAAGGGATAAAAATAGCCAGTAAAATAATGGACTCAAAAATAAAATAAGCCCACTATAACTTACTATTATAGTGAGACTGAAGAGGATGAAGATTTAAGAAAAAAATCCATAGAAGATAAGCCCAATGAACCATTTCTCAAGGTATCAGGCGAGACACTACTTCGCCCTTATCCTAAAGCTCTTTGCTCTTCGCTCTCCTTGAAATAAATGCAGCTTGTTCAGCAAGTTTCCTAAAGAAAACTGAGGTCGAAAGTACTTACATCATCTTACTTTTATCAAAGGAAAGTCATATTTATGCGGCGTATCCACGCCTACTTTTACACCGACTATCTGTCATCTGACAAGAACAGGTGCAAACTTTATCTTTCAAAACCTAAATACCGACTTCATCAATCAAAAGGTATTTTATCTTTTCTCATTTGTCCTTTTAACCTAAAGGGCTTGGGGCATATAAAAGAAAATGAGGAAACCATAATAAGGTCAGATGAAACTCTACATTTCTCTTATCTCTTTTCTTTTCAAAAAAAACATAAAAACCTAAAATTAACTTGAATGTCGGAGGCTCTTCGCCAGACAACCAGCCTAACCCTCTTGACTTTATTTATCGTTGCAGGACATCCTGATCAAAGTCCAACAACGGAGATCCAGCTCAAAACAATATTTATTGATTTAGCTCTCATCATAAATATTGAATTTTTAAATTGTAAAGTAGTTTTTAATCTCTATAACTAATTATATACAAAGCAAATTTTAAATTAAAAATTATAACAAATTATCAGTTTAAGTGATTTAATTTAGTTGATAGTAAATAAATATTACAATTCAAAAATACGAAAAATCTTAACTTTAAACATTGAATGATATTATCAAATGCTAATTTCATTTACACTAATTTTATACTTATTTTTTTTTCTTTTTCATTCTCTTTTTTTCATTCATTTAAAAACGCAATAGAGTGATTATATCACAATAAGTAGTATTTTTTGTCATTGGACTAATATATATCTTAATAATTGAACGTCTGTTTTATAGCATAGGATATCAGATATTCAAATTCTGACAATTTTTATTTTTTTAAAATAATTTTCAATGTACAAAACAACGAGTAGCATTGTTTTTTCTCCCTTTTTCATCCACCATTTGTCGGTGAACTAGAACACCTTTATTTTCTAACAAAGGCAAAGTTACTTGTCCTTTACATGTTGCTTTGGAGAGCTACGAGGCAAAGCGAGATGATGCCAAGCAGGAGCTTAGCAAATAGCAATTCACTCTAATGACTTAGTCAGTCATATGGAGTGGAATTAATAATGATGGGAAAGTGATTGAGAGAATGATAATTTATTGATGGGATGAAGACTTCTCACTTGCGTACCTTGCGCCTTTAGTATTTTCTTGAAACTCTTACTATGGTATACATACATACAACATACATTTGATATAAGTATGCATTTCCTCTTTTGAAAAATGGCAATGGAGTGGAGTAAGGGCAAGATCATTCCTTAGTCAAATGTTGGGTCTAGAAAATTGATTTGAGTAAATTTATATCCCGAATCGATTCGATGAAACTTGAAATCAGTCCTAAGTTGGAGTGGTGTTGATTTAGCTTTGATTTTGAAATGAACTGAAAAATATATATGTATTTTTTATATTATATATTATATTCTTATTTTATATATTATATTCTTATATATTAGGTCCTAGTGGAAAAGTTATAGACACATTTCTATACTTTGTATTTGGCATACTTCACTTAATTTCCTTTGTCGTATTAGACTTTGACAGTATTTATCGTGCACTTAGCACAGCCGAGACAGCAACGAGTTCTCTGCCCCTACGGCCCATCGAGATAGAGATAGGCAAAAAAGAATTATAGTATAAAAAAACACTTTTGACTAAAAATCAATTGAAAATTTTAAAAATTTAAATTTATTAGACTTAAAATCAAAATTGGTTCAATACATCTAGCTTCGATCTTAAGTCACCCCCTACCTCAATAGATCGAATATAAATCTGATATGACCCAAACTTGGGAAGAAACTGAGGGTAGAGATCCCTACATATGTTGGGGGGCATACTCTCCATTTCAGCCACATGAAAAAAAAATTTCAGAATTCCTACTCTGTTTTAGGCGGATTTCAAGGGAAATAAGAAATTCTCATCCCATTGTCATATTTAATTTAAATGACTTCCTACCAAATGTAAGAAAATATATATATATATATATATATATATATATATATATATATATATATATATATATATATAAATGGTGAAATATGGTGGTCGGACAGTCAATGATTAGTGGTTGATTAACATGTATGTGTTTATATACTTTTTTTTTTTTTCATTTTAATAAATTTGTAAAAATTCGAAAAGTATTTTACTTTTCTTATAAAAAATTATAAAAATATTTTGTATATTTAAAAATTTTCTCTTTAACTAAAAAAAATTGTTAATTAATTTTTTTTAAAATAGTTTCTACGAAAAAATTTCCATCAAACCAACATATGCATCCAATGATTACATATTCCATTTTCCATTTTGAAAGACACTCATTTTCAAAATAAAGAGGAAAGGCACATTACTTTCTCGAAAATACAATTCATTAGCCTGCTCAAAGCAAATCGCAGTTTAGTGGAAAGACTTCACTTCCTACAGTCTTTCCAACTAAAAAATTTCACATGCGCCAATCATTACATCCAACCTGCAAACATATATATAAAAAAAATAAAAAATAAAAAAATAGAATCTGCAAACATAAAAACAATGCTGCAAATTCAATGATTTACTGTAAAAACTTTAATTAATCCAATTTATTTCCAATTTACGAAAGCTAAGTAATAATTGAAAGAGGACACACTTTGAACTCTCTCTTCTTTGTCTTTCTCTAACTTCTCACTTCCTGCGCTCTCGTTTCAGGATTCATCTAGGGTGCCCTCTGTTGACTATGGCCACCGAAGTGAACTTTCCCTTCTTCTTTTTTCTTTGTATTATGTTTTGTTGTTGTGTATCTCTAATAATTTGGCCAAGATCTTGGTTTATTTTGTCTCCCCTTTTCATAGGATTTTTCATTTTTTGGGTTTTATCTCAGATTTACTCCAGCTGGCTCGTTGATGCCATGAGGAAATATGGATTTATCCATTTGTCCCTCTGCTTCTCATTTCTGGGACTGATGATCGCTCTAACTGGAATTGGAAACATAGGCATCCTTGGGTTCGTAGGTCTGTCCAGTTCTACCACCATGAACGGGTTGTGGTATCCTGTCAATCTATGGCAGCATATCCGGTTGGTATTTGTTATTTCTCATATATCTTGGCCTTTTTCTAGATCAGTTATTGTTCTGTGGATTTGGTTAAGACTCTATCAGTGCAAGATCTGTTGGTGGGGTTCAATTGCTCTCTTGCTCTTCTGCCCGAGTCCTTCTCTTCACTGCTTGCCGGTGCTGGTGACGGTGGAGGGACTAGAGGAAGCTTTTGGACAATCAAAGGTCATTTAGGAACCATTTGGGAAATTGTCAATCTTGTAGGCCAATGGGCCGTTTTCACTTTGGGCTTTAAGCCCACTGTCAAAAACCCTATGAAAGGTTATTATTTTATGGACTATAAGTCCAAAATTTTATTTCCTAATTGGACCTCTATGAAATTTGTATTGAATTGTTGTACTACTTGGGCTTTTGCCCCCCTTTAATGAATAGTATTTCTTTGGCAAAAAAAAATTATTTCTAATTATTTCATTTGTTGTTTAATTTTTTTGAGATAAATTATTATTTAGTCCTTGACGTTTACTCAAATTAATGTATTAATCCCTATTTTTTGAAAAACTAATGAATAAGTCCATCATATTTAATTTCGTCAGACATAATAGTCTTTCTGTCTATTTTTTCAACATTTTTTTCATAAGTCAACATAAAAAATAATTTTTATTATATAATAATATTTTTAAACCCTAAACTTCCCTTTTAGAAAAACTCTCTCTCAAAAGTACCACACCGTTCAAGCTCTTTAGATACCACCACCATCGCCAAGTCCGTCGCCGTCCAAGGCCTGACCAGCAACAAAGCCTCTCCGTCGTCGAAGCTCACTCCCTATAGTCATTGTTCTATTTCCTGCAAGTCACTGTCAATGCTTAAGTGAGCATCACTGGTTCACAGCAAATGCGATGGATTTATACCACCATTTGCCACCGAGTCTGACCATCGCCAATGCAATCACGAACGGCAACCAAGCGTGCGCCAGCCACTGCCCAAACGTCGGCCACTTGCTTCTTCTCCGATCGCCGCTAGCTTTCGATTCCCAAGTGCACTTCTTGATATGTATTTCCCAAGTACACTCCGATAGCCGTCGATCATCAATCTTATTTGTTTTTATGATGGTTTATGGAAAATACAAAAATAATGGCTGAAATAAAAAATTTAAGTGTAAATGAGGATCATTTTAGTCTTTTATATGTTTTTAACGGAAAAAATAAACGGAAATACTAATTTGTTTACGGAATCAAATATGAGGGACTTATTCATTGGTTTTCAAAATGTAGAAACCAATATATTAATTATGATAAATTTCAGGAATTAAATAATAATTTACCCATTTTTCTATTATGTAAATAACCAAATCTTTAAATTTTTTTCCTGTGTAAAAAAAAAAATTGCATATGCTGTTGGTGTAAAACCAAGAGTATTCTCATTATTTCTTTATAAAAATTATTTGATATTATAAAAATTAATTCATATTTTTTTTAAAAAAAATAAAGAATAATAATGGGTTTGTTTAGCACTTTCACCTCTCTGGTCCGGTCAAAAGGTAAACTATTCACGCCGAGACTAAGAGATTTATAATCTGACCTCAAGGATCAAACACAGATCAAAAGACATACTATTCATGTCGGAATTAAGGGATTCATGGTCTGCTCCAAGAATCAAACATATATTAATAAAAAAATAAAAAAAAAATTCTCTTACTAATTAGGCTAACCCATAAAGTTATTATTATTATTATTATTATTATTAGATAAAATCTTTTTATATTTATACTAGTATACAAAGGACACATAAACATTGAGGTCGTCCAAAAACATTTGCTAAGTAAACTCAAATTTACAATACATCAATAAATTATTAATTTTTTAACACACCTCCGAAAATCAAACCTAGGACCAAATGGTCCTGGGCCATGATGCTAAGGGTGTCCCCTCGGGGACTAGTAATGTTTTTTATTTTTAATTTTTAATTTTTTTTTTTTGCCCTGGGTAATGTTTTTTAGTTTACTTTTTTACATCTTAAAAAAATTAATACATCCCTTCTTTGCTGCCCGGGTTTCTAATTAAGTTATTATTTATGTCAAATAAAAATTATAATTTTTAAATTCCGCCGATTTTATAATCGGTGAGGATAAAAAATTATGATTCAAAAGATTCAATCGAAATTGAATCGAAATTAATTTGAAAGTAATTAAATTAATAATATATATTTAATATGTGAATAATATTATTAATTTTTTATTTTCATGATTATAAAATTAAATTGTAAAAAAAATAACTAAAATATAATGTTTAAATCAAGTAATTGGTGATTTGGAATTATTTTTTACCTAAAGGGATTTAACACCCATAATATGCATAAAAATAATTTTTTTTTAACACCGATAACCGGTCTGGGTCATCAAACCCAATCAATTTTTAGTCTGATTTCTAGTTAAATTGATTGAACCAGCCGATTCAATTTGGTTCTGACAACATAGACCAAAAAAATAGCACTGTAATTATTCCCAATGTGTAAAAAAAAAAAAAAACATTACTACTGTAAGTCTGTAACATCTCAAACGGATAAAATATGATTAGGGTCTGATAAAATATGCTCCAATTATTAATAGGGTGGATATGCTCCAATTTTTTAAATATGAAAGAAGTAGAATCCAACCTGAATATTTTATTCAAATGAAATACTCCCTCCGATTTTCAATAACTGTCGGTTTACGACAATTATATTAAAATAAAATCGTTTTTCTAAAAAGACAATTATGGAGTATATTATAAGTGCGACAACATTTAATTATTAATACAAGGGATAACAGTATGATATAATCCATTCCATGTGTTACAGTATCAATAAGATGATTTGGTATTGGAAAAGTTAATAAGATAAAACTTTTCATAAAGTGCATGAATTTATCAATCTAACTTTCAAAAAACTGAAATGCCTAACTTTCATTTCCATAAGCGAAGTTGCACTTGCACATTCTTAATTAAATTAATTATTAATTTTAATTTTATAATGAAATATTTTAAGAAATTCATATGTCTATTAAACTTATGTTGGAGGAACATAGCTTTGTAAGAAATATATTTGGAGAAAGTACAAAAAAGTAACATGTGGTTTGACCATTTTACATTTATAAGTTTGTGAAATTTTTTTTTTTAATAAAATGGGATATGAGCTTGGCGCAGTTTACAGTTTGAGATCTCTGTCACTAACACCGTTAATAAACACTGATGTGGTGCTTACGTGGCAGATGTGAATCCCACTTTTTTATTTTTTAATAATAAAATATTAAAAATTAATATATTTAAAAAAATTTAAAAATAAGAAAATAAATTTTTTATTTTTATTAAAAATTAAAAACATTTAAAAAATAAGAAAATTAATTAAAAAAAACTAACAGAAAATAAAAATAAGAAAATTTATTAAATCTTCATCATCATCATCGCAATCCCAAGTCTATGCATTTGACCATTTACCACTATTACTTCTTCTTTCTTTCTTTCTTTCTTTCTTTTCTTTTCTTTTTTTTTTTTTTTTTTTTTTTTTTTAAGAAGAAGAATATTATTAATGGATAGACAAGAAATACAATTGGAAAATGGAAAGAATGGCCAAACCCATGAATAACCATTACCAAAAGAACAAATTGAAAACCCAAGCTAACAAGTACAAAATACAAGTGCAACCTAATCAAAAACCATCTACTGCTTCTTCTTACTCTATTTTTGTTTTTTATTCGCCTGATAGTCCCTATTGGATATGAGTTTGAATTTTGTACAAGACTTGGCTTTGCTGGGTCGGATCTAGTGACGAAGGCAGAAATTTTACTTAGGAGATCCAATTAGAAATGTATAAAATAAATAATATACATCATCTCTAAAAATAAAATTATAAAATAGTAACAATATTTTGATGAAAGTCAATACATTAACTCAATTACATATTAACATTCAAATGTTAATAACTTAACACAATTACATCATAACATTTCCCTTCTATTCTTCATATTTTGAAATCGTTGCATAATAGTTTCATTGCTAATATTTAGAAATACATCTTTTTTTATGTAAGTCACCAAACAATCATTCAATAGCTTATCTCCTGATGTGAGTCAAAGTGATTCCGAACTCACAATGAGTATAATCTGAACTGATTGAACCTGCAAAACAGAGTTAGAGAAGTCAGGTGAACCGCCTGGGCGAACTCTCCGATGCGTAAGTTAGTAGGTGATTATTCTTAAAGAAAATAGAAAGCTTTTTAGTGTTTAGAATACATAATCTGAAATATGAGGCATCTGAAAGTTTTTATAGGAGACTGCCTTAAGGAGCAAGTCCTTGAAATGTATGACCACCAAGTGTCCATGTAGTGGGATAACGGCTTCCTATCATTTAGGAAGTAGAGAACGTGGTGAAAAGCTATAGCTGATTTCGAGAATCATCCCTATGTAGATCTGGCAATCTACAAGGATACTCAGTATCTCAGGCAGAACATATCTGGGCGATCTTAGCCTAAGTGTGGGCGATCTTCGGCTGTGTCTGGGCGATCTTGTGACTGACGATGTGTAACAGGTTGTTCTTATGTTGGGCGAGCTCGTAGCTCGCTTGGGGAGACTTGTTCAGATTGATATGCATCATCTCCCATTCGATTGTGTAGTGAACTTTTGATGATATTCATTGCCGAAAAAGCTCTTTCCACTGTGACAGTGGCAATATTTAGAAAACATATTGCAAAAAAAAAATAATATGTTTTCTTGTAGCAACCATCCTCAAATATTGGTTTTTTCTATGAGAATTTAATGATAGGATGAGCTGATTTGATGAGAAAATAGTAGAGATAGAGTTTTGAAAGTCGGAGTAAAAAACACAATGAAGGCAGAGAAGAACTATACACTGTTGTCGTTCTCAAAAAGGTAAAGAGATTAGTTTTTTTTTTCTATGAAATCTTTAAATGACTAAACTATCCCTAAAAATTTTCAAAATCCCAGGTGGCCCTAGTGTCCCTTCGTTCCTGATCAGGTCAACCTAGATCTACGAGCTCTGTTGATAAGTTGTTCTTGAATGGACAGATAAGTGCTATGAAGCTTTCTACCCATTTAGAAAGATCCGAAGTGTTGGCTCCATTGTTAGATCTTGAAAATGAGGAAGAATAAGAAGCTTCAGTATGTAGAGAGCATGATTTTTTTTTTTTTTTTAATTTGTGATAAAATCCACGTGGAGTTTTTTTATTAAAAAAAATTAAAATGGGACTCACAATTGCCACTTAAGTGCCACGTCAACTCTCATTAACGGCGTTAATGTCGTAAACCCTAAATTGCTAACGGTTCAAACTTCAGATCTCATTTTATCAAAAAAAAAAAAAAAAAATCACAGACCCATAAATATAAAAAGATCAAACCACATAATAATTTTTTATACTTTCCCAATATATTTTTCATAATGTAAGAATTTTATACTAGATGTCAAAAAATTCTTTAAGTGAACCTAGGAATTACAGTGACAATTAATTAATCCATAATCATACCTATTATACTAGGTTCATAAAAGATTTTTTCATCAGTATCACTGGTTGTCGGTGGAATTTATGCAGCCCAAATAAGTCGTGATGTCCAATAACAACAGTTGAATGTGGCCCAATTTAAAGTTGCCATGCCCAATGTACAACGTTAAATTTTTAGCATTTGGTAGATCTAAATCAATAAGAGATTTTAACTAATCAAAAATTTTAAATTAATAATTAAATATAACTAAAATTAGGATAAATTACGATTTAATTCTTGAGATTTGATTAAATTAATGACTTCATTCCTGTATTTTAAAAAACTAACTCTTTAGTCTCTTAAGTTTCACTATGTTATAACAACAAGTAGTGTTTCTGTTCATTTTTCTTCTATTTTTTTATTAATCAATCCATGAAATTAATTTTTCAATATATAATAAAAAAATTTATACCAAAAATACCCTTGCCTTCCTTCTCTCTCCTTTTTTTTTTTTTTTTTTTGCCCAAAGAAGAAATTAGTTGCTATTAATAAGGTTGAAGACCCATAAAGTACAAGCAATAAACACAAGAAAAGAGAAACTCAAAAACAAGGGCCAGAGGCCCAAAAAAATCTACCCAATACTGGGAATTATTGAACACTAGGCATAAAGCCCATAAAAGTAAAATTACATTGATACCCTTGACCTCCACCCTGACTGCCAAAGCCCTCTACCCGATCTGTCAACCTAAGCGCTGCCTGTCTGGAAGGACAAGCCGCCGGTGACCGAGATGAGCGGAAAACGGCCGAACACAAAAGAAGTGGGGATTTCTCCGCCAAGACTGGTACCCATGGATCTTCAAGCCAATCCACCACCAAAAGCCTGGATCTAACATGCAGAGCTCACCATGCCTCTGCCAACATGACCGAGGCCAGAGATGGGAAACTCCAGGAATGAAAGCGAACGCGCTAGCCAAGCAAAAATCAGAACCAAAGCACCAAGAAACGCCGCCTCCGCCAACTAATTCTTCCCCTTCCCCCCTACATCCTTCAATCCACACAAATCTAAAGAAAGGACAGAGGAGGGAGAGATGAACATGGCCGTAAATATGCACAGCAGTCCCGCCGAGATATACATCAAAATCAGAAGCAAAATCCCCAAAAATGAACACAAACAATGAACCGAAACACCCAAGAATGGGTATACCAGAAACCCATACAGAGCAAAGAAGGGCCTTATTCATGGTTGAAATAAGAAAGCAATAAGAAAAAGTAAAAGGGAAAGGAAAAGGGTGTCCCCGCCGGTGGCTGTAGCCACTGGGGGTAGCCCAAAAGTCGGAACCTGACAGTGCACGCAGGAAGAGAAAACCCTAGCAGAGAGAAGTAGCGAAGTCTAAAAATCAAGTTCTTTCTCTCTCCTTCAACTTATTTTCCATTACACAATCAATAATCCAACTAGATTTCTAAAAAAATTTCAAATTATTTAAAAAAAAATAGAGTTTCACTTCACTTAAAATCACAAATTAATGAAAAATCAATTACAAAAATCAGCCTATTCGATTCGATTGATGAGCAAAAGCAAGCGGCCATGGAGATTAGGCTCCTTGCAAAGAACAACCCAGAGAATTATTGTTGTTTAATTTTTAATAATTTTAGAAGACAATCTCAAACTCTAAAGACCAAACTAGAAGACTAAAAGAATACCAAAAAATGGCTATTTCAACATATACAAAATTAAAGTATGCAGAGTCTACTATTTCATTAGCCCAGCGTAATGGGAATAAAGGGTTCACGATGGTTGTTGAGTTGAGAATTTGAAGGCTGAATATTTGGATAAAGATGAATATGGAACCGAATTCTAAAATTGCCTAGTTATTTGTTCTATGTAACTTATTTGCTTTGATTGGATATGTCTATATCAATTTTTTCTCTTAGGCAATTTGTCAAACACTTTGTCTATGTGTACTTCAAAGTTATTTCTTTTTCTCATTTATTAATCAATTAATTTCATTCACAAATTGGGCAAAAGAAAATGGAAATCAATCAATCAATTTCATTAACAAATTAGCAATTCTCTTAATTATCTTAAATTAAAACTGGAATTTTTCACCAAAAAGTCTAGGTTGATCATTAGAACTGGAATTATTGGAAGCAGTTGAAAAACTACTTTGGTGTTAAGAAGCTGTTGAAGAACGAGAAGGCCATGTATCTTTTGCTTTGTCTTGATGCAACATGGATTAGGGACATAAATCATCATTATGTAAAGAGAAATGAAAATTCATGAATTGATGCTGGCTAGTTTGCTCATGGTGTTAAAAGTTTATGGTCCTCAGAATTTTTTTCTATTGGTGTCAAGGTGCTTGGAATTCTGGAAGCCCTTTATGCATTTTGTAATTTGATTTGAGGATTTTAATTTAGTTTTTGAGAATTTAATTAATTTTCTTGATTTGGGAATTTAATTGGTTTAGTTATTGAATTGAGAATTTATTTATTTAGAAATCTAAAAAAGAGAGAGAGTTTTTCTATACTTGTTATAACGGAGTGAAATTTGAATGATTAAAGAGTGATTTTTTTAAAATGCATGGACAGAGTTATTAATTTTGTCAAACCTCAGAAATTAAATTGTACTTTACTCTTAAAATTAATAGACTATTTTTTTTTGCAAAATTAAAATTAATAGAATATTCAAATATAACATTTGGTTGTATTTAATTCTATTATCGATTATAATCAAATTAATCAAATAATTATAATTTATAGTTTGAAAATATTATTAATTTATATGTTATTAATATATAAATACAAATACAAATATAATTTATTATTAAAAATATAAAATATTATATATTATCAATAAAAATTTATTCTAAAAATTTATTATTATTATTATTATTATTATAAATTATATTTTTTATTTTATATATTAATTAATAAAAAATTAATTATTTCAGTTAATCAAACCAATAACCTAAAAAATCATTTTTTTTTTAAATTAATATCCGAGTTGAATAAAAAAATTATGCTTTCTATTATCAAAATAATTGATTTTATTGATTTTATTGATTTTGTTTGATTATTATTATTATTATTATTTTGCCGAAAGAAAGAAAAAAACTAGAGGATATTACCCCATGTACTCTTTTTTAATTTTTAATTACAATTTTACTCCCACTTTTATTTTTTTATGTTTTTACTCTCTCTCATTTATTTTTATACTCTCTTTTTACTTTTTATTAAAAAAAAATGCACTCTTTGCATTTTGTTACTTTTGTTTTTTTTATTGTTGATGATGGCAATTGATTTTGGTTG
>CATKHJ010517492.1:0-11428 GCA_949750685.1 Vernicia montana
AAACCTAGCCATTTTGTTATTCTTTATGATATATGTATATGAGCCTTGTTATAGAAATCCCTCAAACTGATGTGGGGCAAACATCAGACTTTGTGCACATTAACCTACGGATAAGGTATAATATCCGAACCCTAGCTAGGAAGGGTATTAATCATAGTCATGGAGTCTGATCCACTTCATGTAGCATGTCCGTAAGGGGACCACTGCTTAGAGTATGCTTGTAGGGAAGCCTCTACTCATTTTATTCAAAGCATGCATGTAAGGAGGATTGTTGCTTAATATGAAGCATGCTTGTAAGGAAGCCTCTGCTTGATTTCTATATAAATATGTATCTATGGCCATCAAACAAAATTGATATCCATTCTTTATATGATTCCATATGTTTATGTATTGTGAAATCTAAACCAAAGTTTATTCCATTAATATGATAAAATCCCAAGTTGAAGGGTATGGTAGTATATTCTTTACTCACTGTTTTATTTCATTAGTGATTCCATTTTTCCAGGAGAATAGAAGTTCATCGGTTCGGTTCTTCAGGCACTCTTCTTCTTAAAGAACCAAGTTGATTAATGTAATTTCTCCATTGACTATTTTGTGTTAAAACTTACTCTAGATGCTCCATGTGTGTATGTAAGGAGAAATATTCTTTTGGCCTTAGTGGCTTTATGGAATGATTATTTATATGTATTAAATTATGATATGAGATTATATGAGTAACATGATATGTTCTTATGAGAATTATGTATGGTGATTATATGAATATTTATGTTCAGGTTGAGATCTTATATATGATGTCGTATGTGGAAGTCATGTTTATGGGTTCTACGAGTGGTCGGTGGCTTTATGCCTATCTATGACCTAGGACCGTCGCACCGCTTGAAGTGGGATGTGACATAGATCGTCCCCTTCAACTCTATTTAGTTGTGTTTGTTTGGAGAATGGTAGGATGAAATTCAGATTTGGGCAACCAGAATTAAAGTTCTTTGTATCAGGAGGCTTCCTTCCTCGCTTAACTTTTTAACCATGGATGGAGGTGCTCCTCCCCATCAATTTTTTTGGTTAGATTTTGTTGATCCATGCAAATTTTGGACTTTGAATAGGTTTTCAGATCTATAAAAAGCATGCTCTAGACTTTAGAGGTACAAATTTATTCAAATGGGCTCAGTAACAATCTTGCTTTCCAGTTTGATGATCCTCCTCCCCTGGTCGCCGTCAGCGATGGAGCTTGAGTTGGTGAAGGGCTTGGGTATGGAGATGGAAGGGCAATGATTGTTTGGGAATATTACAAATCTCTTTGGCCTTTGAGCCATGTTGTGTTTGAGTTTAAAGCCTACTGTCAAAAACCCATTAATGGGTATGTATGTTTTGGATTATAAGTCCATGTTTGTATTCCTTTACTAAATTTCTCAGAGCTTTGTAATTATTATTTGTACTTATTTAAATTTTAGGCTATACTGAGAGTCAAGAAGTTAAACTATATTTTAATAATTGGAGGTAAAAAAAAAAAAAAAACTTATATTTGTAGAAGCCAATATATACGTTTTTATTTTTTTTTATTTTTTTAAAAATTTCATAAAATTTATGAGAAAAAAAAATTAAAAATTTTGGAGCACAATGTAGTTTTGCCCTTGTTTAAAACGATAAACTAGGAGTTCTTCATTCCAATATTCAAAAAAGGGTTAGATAGGATTGTTACTCCCTCCAATTTGGTAAATTAAATATGTTCTCGCCTGTACAACATGGATTAGGCCATTGCTTTATAACAATGAAATAAGTGGTATAATTGCTTAAATATAATTTACATCGAAATATATTAAAATATATTTAATATTTTATAATAAATATTGAAAAATATATAACATTATCAGAGTATAATTGCTTAAATATATTTTACATCGAAATATATTAAAATATTTTTAATATTTTATAATAAATATTGAAAAATATATAACATTATCATAGTATAATTGCTTTTAAATATTAATCATATTTTAATTTTACGAAAGAAAAATCTTAAATGAAAAATTCATGCCATTGTTTTGGGAAAAGTTGAAAATTGTGTCAAAATTTATTGCCATTGAACTACCAAAAGCAAAAATAAAGAAGAAATTATAATTTCCTCACTTAAATATATCTATTGTTTGGTATAAATGAATTTGAAAAATTTAGAATTCAATTATAAAATATAAAATTTGATTTAATTTATATTAAATTCCATAAAATTATATTAACATGATAGACTGAATATTTTTATTTATATAAGATATAAATTATGAAATTTCAAATGAATTTCGTATAATTCATTAATTTGTAAAAAATAAGATTTTAATAATGTAATTGACTATATTGAATAAAATAAATACACAATAAAATTACTAATAGTAAAAGATAAATAATTATAATTATAATTATAATTATAATATCTTATCATATTGCATATTTTTTAGGAGATATCTTATCATATTGCATTAATAAATAAAAATATAAAAGCTATATAATTTTAATATTTTTGTATATATTTAATTGTATTTTAGTTAATTTTCAATAATCGAATAAGAAATTTCAACTCTTACAACTTGATCCAATTACTACATGTAATTGTAAATATAATCGGTTATTAGGGATGATAAAAGGGTGGATATGAGGCGAATTTTTTATTATTCGCTCTTGTTTTGCTCCGTCCGGCCAATATATTTTCGGATTGTGACGAGTATACTTATTTTTATTCTTTTAAGAATAATTATTTAATAATATATATATAAATATATATATATATATATATATATATATATATATATATATATATATATATATTAAAAAATATATATATAATATGTTAGTAAACGGGTCGGATTAAAATGCTATCGGTGCTGGTTATTGCAAATGAAGCAGTACCTCTATGTACTGAATCGAAATCCCATCCCTCCTTAACAAAAACATCTTAAAATCTAATCAACTTTTCCGCTCCTCAGATCTCGCCGAAATCCTTGTCCGTACAATCGCCGGCTTATTTTCCGGTCAATCAGTGCCGGGAATATCCGCGATCTCCCGTACAAAAAAATCGTATGGTTCTCAAGACTTCAAATAAGTTTTCCAATTTTTATTCCGTACGAATTGAATATTCCCCTCTCTTTCTATTGGTTTTACATTAGGGTTTTGATTATCACATTTTGCTTTTCGTTTGATTATTGTTTGGTTCTTATGTCTCTTTTGTTCTTTTTTCGCTTTCCAATGAAAGTTTATGGTTCAGTGAGTTTTTAATTGCCTGATCGTTTAAAACTCGAAAGATTTAACATATAATGTTTTCGGTTTATTTTTTTCTTTCCCTAATTTTCTCTGCAACCAAACAGTGTTTTAGATGCTTATTTTCCTCCTTTTGGCAGGAGAAAGTCTTGAGGTGGGTGATTAATTTGGAAGCAGGACTTGAAGAAATCGGTACTAATAGAGAAGTTTGGTTACAACTTACAATAGAAATGGTATTTTTTTGCTTTTATTACGAAATTTGAACTTTACGTTAAGATTCTGAAGTGTTTTTTAAGCAATGTGAGAACTGGTTTGCTAATATTGACCGTTAAATTGAGAATTTAAGGACTTGAGAGAACTTTGAACTTTTTAGTCTGCTTGTTGGGTTTGGCTATTGGACTCTGTACAAGTGTGCTCTAGTTTCTTACTTGCCTGTTAATTTTGTTATCAATGGCTTGGGTTACTTACTGGCTGTATAAATCTTTAGTTATATATATATATGATAATTGTTGAACTTGTTTTATTCATTCAATCTTATGCAGGTCCTATCTAATGGAGAGAATTTTGAAATATAGATTTTAATATTCAATTTGGCTCATTTGAGATTTTTCTAATATGATATGGATTGTTAGTTTGATGTGCGTACTGCTTATTAGCTTACTCTTTTGCAAAATTTTGTGTGTTGCAATTCAAACTATAAATCTAAAATTCATCAAGTCTAAGGTTTATACAAGAATGAACTGTACCATTTGATTATAGCTTTTATTCAATCTTGTTAATATATGCAGAGGACAAACATGCAGATCTTTCACCCTTGAGTTAACAACTTAGGAGAAATGCTTTGGTTTCGATACTTTCAAACATCATTGTGGCATTTTAGCTATATATACTATGTCTTTTTTCCAGCTTTACAAAAAGGACTTAATGATTTAGGATGGATAGGTTTTGGTAATTATTGTCAGATTTTGCACTAACGTGAAATTGTTGGAGGTTTCAATTTTGGATGGAAAAATTGTACTAATTGGACTAGAGGGCCCTGCAAATAATTTCTCTTTTTGGTATATACTTGGCAAGGAGATTTTGTTTTTCTTGTGGTTCTTTATTGATATCGTGAGGACTTCTGTCTAAGTAATTTTGTGTAACAGTCTTTCCAGAATCAAGGTTTTTGGATGGCAAAAGGTGCTGGGTCAATAAATGATGGCGAGATTAATTACGATAATTCATCTAGAATTGAGTTGAAGCGTTCTCATCAGTGGTTTATGGATGGTCCTGAGGCAGAGGTATTTTCCAACAAAAAACAGGCAGTGGGAGTTCCAACCAACAATTTATTTACAGGATTGCTAAATCCAAATGTTTCATGGGGAAATTCTTCTACTTTTCAATCAGTATCTGGCCATTTTTCTGAAAGGTTATTTGATTCTGATACAGCAAGGATTGCCAATTTTGATGACAGAAACATTCCAATGGTTAGCTTAGAAAAAGTTAACATGGGGAGGAAGGTAGATGAGGACCCATTTGGGAATGATTCCTCATTTGGTTTATCCATGTCTCACACACTGGAAGATCCTAGAACATGTATAAATTATGGTGGGATTAGAAAAGTGAAAGTTAGCCGGGTAAAGGAATCTGAAAATATCATGCATGTACCAATGGAACATGACTACAATAGGGTGGATAGCAATAATATTATGACAACATCTCATGCATATGAGAAGGATGAAAATTCCATATCAAGGGGTCTTAGTTATGACAAAGGGGATGGCAACATCATGTCTTTGGGTGAAACCTATGATAGGGAGAGTAACATTTTCATTTCAATGGGACAACCCTACAGTAAGGGAGATGACAACCTATCAATGAATCAAACATACAAAGAGAATAACAGTACCATGGCAATGAGTCACCCATTTAACAAGGGTGACAACAGTATTATATCTATGAGTCAAACCTACAAGCCAGATGAAAATACCATATCAATGGGGCACCTCTTCAGCAAAGGAAATGACAGTACCATGTTAATAGGTCAAACTTACAGCAAAGGTGATGACAACAATGTGTCAATTGTTCAGTCTTTTAATAAGGGAGAGAGTGCTATAATATCCTTTGGTGGCTATGATGATGATGATACAAATCCATCAGGAAGGCTCATAGCAAATTATGACTTACTGATGGCTCAATCTTCTCTTCAAAGTTCAGAACTAGTAAATGAGAAAGAGATGGTCAAATCAAATGTGGATGCAGTTGCATATTCTGCCCTTACAACTGCCTCTGGAGCTGACAATGCTTCTAAGAAGAAAGAGGACCATAAAACATCTAAGAAGGTTCCTCCAAACAACTTTCCTTCAAATGTCAGAAGTTTGCTATCCACTGGTATGCTTGATGGAGTTCCTGTAAAGTATATAGCTTGGTCTCGGGAGGTAATTTCAAATTTTTGTGCATATCTTTCAGACAATTTTATCCTGTGGCTGAAATTTCTGGTTCTTATGCATATTAGAAGGAGCTCCGTGGTGTTATAAAAGGCTCTGGATATTTATGTGGTTGTCAGACATGCAACTACTCTAAGGTGCATATGTTAAATTTAATACTTAATCAATGAAAAGCTCTGAGCAAACTCCTGGTAAAGAACTTCTGAGTAGTTTGTTGAATGTGTTCCCAATATCTTAATAATATCTTTTGTCAGGTAGTTAATGCTTATGAGTTTGAGCGACATGCTAATTGCAAAACAAAACACCCCAATAATCACATATATTTTGGGAATGGGAAGACTGTCTATGGCATTGTCCAAGAGCTAAGAAGCACACCTCAGAATATGTTATTTGAAGTTATTGAAACAATAACTGGATCACCTATCAACCAGAAGTCCTTTCGTCTTTGGAAAGGTGATGCAGTGTCTAGATTTTGTTGCTCTAATATTAGGACTATCCATTCTTCTTCCATTTGGTTTTCCCTTGTTATTTTTTGATATTATATACTATGCCATCCTTCTCATGAATGCTGTTATTTCTCCTGTATAGAATCCTTTCTAGCTGCAACTCGTGAACTTCAACGTATATATGGAAAAGATGAAGGGAAACCATTATAATAAAGCAGCCTTGCTTAAGTTGGAAGGTAGGATCATTTTTGTTTTGTGCATACAAGTAATCTGTTTGGCCACACTTTGTACTTGTTAAGGGTGACTGCACTACTAACTTAAGAGCAAATTTGGTCATGGTTGAAGTTGGAGACCAACATGCAAAGGAAATTTTTAGTTTGGTTGTTGGATTTGAAAGCAGGACATTGCCCACTTTTTGAAGGGGAAATGAAATTCAAAATATGTGCTGCTTGTTAACGGAAGGAAACTTTTTGTAATTTTTCTGTGTTGTTTTCCTTCTCGTTATTCTTTTATAACCATCACATGTTACTTTTTTTTGGAATGAAGTTGATTGCTACTTTTAATACTGCCATATTTGTCTATTGCTCTGCTCTGCCCCAATTCCATGAGAAGTAAATTTGTTTTCACTTTAGACTTGAATAGGCTATGATCCAGCCAAAGTTAGGATCCCCCAATATTTCAAAATCTAGACCCTACTTAAATTGATAAGTAACGTCAAAAAATTTGAGATGGTTCTGCTCATCTTCTTTCATTGTCTCTTGTGCATATGCATGGTAGGGGAAGGGAAGAAAATGGAGGGGAAGTACCTCCTATCTTGTTTGGCTAATAAAATTTTATTAAGAGGAAAGGGAAAGGAGGTTAACATGTCCCTTCATTCCCTTTCAATGAGTTGAAATTGATTACACCTTGGAGTGTAACAATTTCTTCTCCTCTTGCTTTCCTTTCCTTCCCCTTCCCCACCTTTTAGCTAAATTAGGATCCATCTATTGGGAAAGGTCTTAAGTTGTTTGAAGCTCTTAAGTATTTTACTCCTTTCAATTCAAACATTTTGCTATTTTTGAATCATCTGATTATGAGCAGTATCTACAAAGTAGTAAATTTTGCTTTCTTTCATTATTCCTCTTAGATTGACCTCCTGGGGTGGTGTAAAGCATAAAACTCTTAGTGAAGCAAGTGTTTAGTCATCTACTTTTAGTCTTATATATACTTTTGGTATCCATTAATAAATAGAGAGCATTTTAGTTTGATTTTCCTGGATACATATTCTATAAAGAGGTCATTACTGGTATAATAGATTCTTGGTGTGGCATTTTAAAAGAGGGGAGAGGGATTGCATGCCTATGTACAATTTGGGGAAAATAAGTAAAGAAACCTTATGATTTTGAAATCAAAACACTAATACATTAGTGACATTGTAGAACCTGGTGAATCACTAATCAACTCAATTAAATTACCGTAGTCATAATTTATTTGTTGTAGATTGTCATTTCCATGGCATCTTAAACTTGTCTTAGCTAGTAGCTACATGAAAAACCAGTTCTAGGTTACATCTTCATGCTAGAAAAAAGAAGTTGAAATCTAACTATGATATCTCTATTCGGTGGATTGATTGTACGACTTCTTGATCAAAGTGTTCTTTCCCTTTATCTGTTGTTTGTTTAGCTGGTATTGTTATTTGGTCTTCAATTGTTGGAGATGGGGATTCGTTGTCCTTGCTTTTACCCCACACAACGAGATATAGGCCAGCAACTATGATAATTGCACCAATCACCCTGTAATTTTAAGATTATTAGTTGAGTTCTTGGGTAGGTTTATTGTGATTAGAGCTAAATGAAAATAGATACCTGCCCAAGAACATTTGCTCTGCCAAAATGATGGAACTCATTATGGCAACTATAACCATGCATAGGGGACTAAAAGCTGTGACAAAAACAGGGCCTCTGTCCTTCATTATTACTCCTTGAATGTAATAAGCAAATCCTGAGCAAACAACACCCTGCATCCATGCATTTTTCTTAATGTAAGGTTTTGAATTTCTGATACATATTTGATACATGAACACAGAATTTTAGACTATTGAGTCAATAGCTTTATGATATAAACTATTGAATCTTCATAATTTCATATTAAGGTCTCGTTTGATTTGTGGGGTAGTATATAAGAAGATGGAAATAAAATAAAAGTTCATGTGGAAGTGGTGGATTGTATTTTTAAAAAAAAATTCATTTTCTTTTCAAAAAATATTATTTGCATTAGTCCCTATATATTAAAAAAATAAACCCATTTTTTTGGTAAGGTAAAATCCTACACGAATTAAATATTAAACTCTTTTAGTGATTCCTACTTTTTACCAAATTATAGAAAAAAAAAACATATAGTTTCTTACACTGTAGACAGCAGCAGCTAATTTAGCGTCCCAATTCAGAGACCATACACTAGGGTTTCCTCTTTCCATTACTAGTGCTACAATGGCGCCCTCAATAGTACCAAAGAGGCAAATCCAAGCGGTAAGAGACAACTCAGCCGGATATGTTTCGAGTGTGATTGCCTATTGAAAATAATACACTATTAAGGTTAAAAAATTTTAAAATACCATTTGATATGATGCATATGTATATAATATATTTGGAAAAAATGAAATTTTTTCATAAGAGGATTTACATGCTGTTTAAAGATAAAAATTTGATGTAAATAAAAATTAAAATCATTCAATGTATAGAATCCTGTAATAAAAAATTGTTAATACTACTATTATAAATATTTGACAGCACCATCAAACATGCTATTAATATATATTGACATTTAGTAATATTAATTTGCTTTTATAGATATATGCTTATTTTTAATTATCAAATGATATTAATTAATGTTGTTAAATATAATATTTTTTATAGTAATTATATAAAAAAAAAAGTTATATTTTAAAAAATAATTATGACAGAAAAAATAATGTCGCAAGCAGAATGAACATATGAAATTGGTAAGAAAAAATGTTCAAATAAATACATTTTCCAAAAAATTATGCCCTGAAAATTTATGAGTGAAATGAATGGCTTACTTGCAGGATCATGAAAGCAGCCCAGCAGAAAGAGCCAATTGTGATCATTAGGGCACCTTTAATTGAGTTATGGAGATTTACAGCAGAAGAAGTTTGGTGTTGATTGTAGCTTTTTATTCCTTTTGTACTGCTAAAGAAATCAACAGGTGGGCCTTTTATAAGTGTCATCACCATTGCTCCTGCTACTGTTGCTATTGTCCCTGCCACTTTTGCTTGACTGTGGAGTGATGTAATCTTCACCTTCTCAAGCCTATTCAGTTTTTTATTTTTATTTTTTAATACACTTCTGTTAGATGCAATAATAACATCCACTCTTATGTAAGAGAATTCAATGTTTAGATGATTTCTAGAAAATAATTTTTTTCCTCATGTCTTACGTTTGAATTATGTTAGATTAGGCAAAGAATTTATAGGAAGAGGGAGAAGAAAAAAAGATTTTGTTTAATTTAATTATTTTAAATAGTAGTTTTACGTTTTTAAATTTTAATTTTTTTTTATTGGATCACTCTTATACATAGAACCGACAATATGTATGTCAAGATCCACTCTACCTATGTGAGAGTGGTCAATCATCAATGTGATCAAGAATTCATTTTTTTTATTTTTATTTTGTAAAAAAATAAATATAATAATAAGAAAGTATATTTAATAAATATAGAAATTAATTTCATTATCACTAAAAAGAAAGAAAAGGGCAGTTAATTTTACTTTTAAAAAAGAAAGTTCGTTATTTAAACTAAAAGCTTTTTTCTTACAAACAGCACAATTATTGGAAAAAGAAAACACTAGTCACGAGAATAATATTTGACATGATATATCAATACGTCTTTAATTTAATAATATTAAAATATGTTTAATAATATAAATATTACATTAAAAATATATTTAATTACATTATATTACATCCCATTACGTTCTATTAAATATATCATGAAATTATTTTTAAAATAATAATATCGCAAATTTGAATTACAGTGAAAGCTTAATTAATTAAAAATAAATATTTGATATGATAGGATATGAATACCTAACAATGAAAGCCATTACAAAGGTAATGGCAGGAAGAATATTGGCTATAGCAGCAGCAAACGTCGCCGTTGTATACTTCATTCCTAAAAAGTACAAGTTTTGGTCTATAACTGGCCTATTAAAAAAGAACAAAAATAACATTAGTAAATCCAAAATAATAAGATTGATTGAATTCATTTTCAAATTTAGAAAATTACTCCAATAAGCTTAGCACTATTATCTTTATGAAGATTGATCGAGTCATCTTTGGCCTTACTTTCCTGTAAGAAAAGCAAAAAATTAAAAATTGAATATGAACCCATATGGGAAAAATTAAGATTAAAATTTATTTATTTGTATGAAAACTGAAATAACTTGAATATGTGAATCTTGTGATAATTTATTTAAGATTGAAAAATATTAAAAGAAAAGTTTCAAATATTAGATAATATTTGGAAATTAATGACTGGAATCTAGAGGTCTTACTTGTCTAGAAAAATTGCAAAAGGGGCAATGACAACAGTGGCAACGGCATGGCGGTAGACCACAAGAACATAATTGCTCATTCCTTTATTAAGTGCAGCTTTAGATAGAATATCCATTCCTGCAAGCCCAACTTGCATGGCTATCACTGCTATGAATGGCTTCATTCTTCTTAAAAAACTCAGATCTATTTGATTCTTCATTTTTTTTTTAATATTAATTTGCTCTACTGTTATCTTTTAAGTTAGTGAGAATCTGCAATGGCATTCGCAGCTATTGTTCTCTTCTATATTTATAAGAAGGCAATGACCACCTTTTTTCTTTTGGTGAGGTGTGTACTAGTATTAATGGTGTATTTGATTCAATGCTTAAAGTGGCAATGTTTTCTTTGGCGAAAAAAGGGAAAAGAAAAAAAAAAAAAAAAGGCTATGTTTGACCCGACCCAAACCCGTCTAAAAAATAAAGGTCAAATTATGATATGAATTCAACTAAAATTTGAAATGACTTGATCCGATTCGAAAAATTTGAGGGTTAACTTGATAAAATCATAATTAACCGAATGGATTAAGTAATTTTTTTTTTACTTGAATGAGTCAACCAGTGACCCAATCCAAAATTGACATGAATGAATAAAAAAAAAAAAAAAATTAACATCAAATTTATTGTTAAATGAAATTGAATCAAAATTTTAATAATATATATATATATATATATATATATATATATATATATATATATATATATATATATATATATATATATAT
>CATKHJ010517520.1:0-11222 GCA_949750685.1 Vernicia montana
AAATAATTAACACTGAATTAATGAATGAAAAAAAAAATTAAAGCCATCAAAACTCTTAACAAAAAGTTAATTTATTGATAGATTCAAATCCTCATTGCAAATAAGATTGTTGATGGTGTTTCAAGAACAAGAAAAAAAAAAGCATATATCTAATTTTGTTTCCTAAAGAAAAAAAGATTATCTTCGGCATTGGGCATTGATCATAATGAATATGAAATTATTAACTGTCTTAAGAGCCCTAATGAAGGCAGATGATCACAGGTTAGAAGTTCAACCAGGGTCAAATTGAAATTTTAAATGATATCATATATTTATTATTTATATGTTAAAAAAAATATAATATACATATAATTAAAATTAATGAACGTTATTAGAGCAATTAATGAACATTACTTAGAAGAAATATGAATTTGGGACCATTAATTAGAAGAAATTATGGTAAATTAACTTATTAATTGACTATTTTGAGACTTAAATTCGGATGGGTTCCACTATTCAGTAATGGGAGGTCTACTCGGATTTGTGTTTTCATACATAATAAATATGAATTTGAATATTCATGTACTCAAAATGGTGAATGAGTGAATGATAATTTGAAATTCAAAGTAAACTCTATACTAAGGAAAGTGAGAGAGAAAAGTGAGTTATTCCACATTGAAAAAATGCAAAGTTGGAATGAGATATATATTCAAAGGCTCATTCTTTCAATGCTAAGAAAGTAGTTGAGAAGGCTGTCATGACCCGGACCCGAAGGGCACGTGACCGGTACTAGGGAATGAAAAAATTTAAGACTTCTGGAATCCGTAGTAAGTCTGACTAACCATTACACGATAAAACATGAAATATGACAGTTGTAACTGTCATATAACAGGGTTAAGAGCCAATATGTCAAGCAGAATCTGAACATAATATCATATCAAGCCACTCGAGACTAAAAACATTAATCATATCATAATCATCAACATTATGTTTCTGCTTAACAGAACATCACATAAACCTTAATGAGGAAGCTTAACTATCCTCCAAACTCAACATAACTATTCATAAATTACATATAATGAAATAACAATGCAGAATTCTAGAATTATAATACAGAAAAATCTGAAAATAATTACGAAACTAAAAATAATATTATAAAATAACTTCACTGCCGAAGGATGGAAGACAGGAATACTCAACTAAAATTTACTTCTTAATCTCATCCTGCAACTTAGGGAAAAATATTGAACAAGAATGAGCGTTCGACTCAATGAATGATACTAACTTGGTGTCATACATTCATTCTATATAAAAAAATATGCTCATGCATCGTGTCACAGATACAATCACTCACATAATCATTCAAGGATAAAAATTAGTCAATAGGAACCACTTTAAATCTCAATATAGGGAGCCGACCCCCTCCCTTGGCTGTCTGAATTCCAAACATATGGCCACAGTGAGACTAACTTAAACTCGGTCAATTTCTCTTATTCATTACATACGCATAAACATAAATAACAAAACAACCAATCATAACATAGGGATAACGCTGAATTGGAGGCAAAAGAGAAACTCAATGAGACAAATAGGAATCCTATACTCCGCATGTTACAAGAACTTAGACCATCTAAAACTTCCTCAACTCTAAACATACTAGAGGTCCCATGACCTTTGCTCTGATACCACCTTTGTCAAACTTCTCCACTACGCTTCTGCTACACACTCTTACATACTACCTTAAAGTCATAAACTAATACTCGAAACTCGTAGGATAACTTATTCTGCAATTCACAAGCTTTTTACGATCTTGGTACTATCATCCATTCTAACACCCTTGATGTGCTGATCATTTATCCTTAAACATCATTCATCCAGAGGACTCTAATCCATTTAAGATATATTCAAAACTATTTGATTTTCAAAATCATTCAGAAACTGTTTATAAAAATCAAAATATTTACCTTTTGTTTTGGAACTCAAGGTACCGTGTTCAAAGATGATAAACCACGTGCAACTTTAATGCAATGGGTGATGAGACTCATGATGCATGACTAATGATGTGTGATTCTATGATGCAAAACCCAATGCATATGTAGACAGACATACTGGACACAAGCACGAAGTTCCAAAACATTAAGCTTTCCAAAACTACCTTTAAAATGCACTTAAAAATCATTTATCATCTTCAAACTTATTTACATAATTAAATCAAAATTAAAGCATTTAACTCCAAAAGCATTTTAAAAGTCAAAATTTAAGCCTTTTAAATTCCAAATAGATCAAAGTCCTCGTGGATCCTCAAAAATCACAATTAACTGCTCCACTAACTTATAATTAAAAGCCTCATACCCTTGCTATTAGCATGGCTTTGATATCTTCCCACTTCACGAAAGTACTTACCCTCCTTAACGTTCTTACCATGCCTTATGCATCCAGAAGAGTCTCCATTGCTGAAGAATTAGTATTAGCATCATGTGTCCTCTTATTGCAAACCGTGAGTCTAAAAAGAGTCGTCAAATCCATCGTGCCAATAAAAGCATACAAGACATACACATAAATAATTAATTTAAATATATTTTCTTATAAAATACTATTTTTAAAATAACTAAAATTCTGGTAATTACAAAGGCTCTCTCTCACGTGCGCGACTTGCATACACGAATGTTGAACCGAAATGAGCTGGCCCATGCCAACTTTGCTTTTGCATTTTCTTTATTTAATCCAATCACAAAGTTTTTTTTATTTAGTCAATTTTTTTTTTTGTTTAATCCAATCACAAAAAAATTAGCTAAATTTTTTTTTCCACCTGAGAAACCTGGTTAGGTCGACCGGACCTCTAGATTTTTTCGATTTTCTCCCTGTTCAAATATAAGGTTAGAACCAAACCGACTTGTCGTCCGGTTTCTAATTTTTCTGATTGAGCCAACTGGTTTTGACAACCATGCTTAAACTCTTGGTAACGAATTTAGAATAATTTTTTTTTAAGAGATTAAAATTTCAAAAATAGCTAAAATATCATCTTGGCATTCTCCATAGACCCTCATATTTAGGTTATGACCATAATTGAGTGAGAAGTATCTTGAACTTGTAAGATTATGACCATAATTTCTAAAAGGTTTTGTATTCACCATTAAGAAGAAAATATAATCAATAATCTTGGACCATGTCATAAATAATTTTTTTTTCTTATTTATGAATCCCTTAATCTCGACGTGGATGAATAGTCTGTATTTAATCGAATTAGAAAGATGGACTTAGCACAATACATAAAAGTTAACTGTGATATCATCTTACTTTTAAACCAAAAATATATATAATCAAGGATCTTGAGTAGAAGATGTAGATTTGGCAAGAAGTTTCAACTTCTACAAATTGTGTTCCTTTTCTTTCCTTTTATCTCCTCTTCTTTTTCTTATTTTTGCTTTGTTAATCAGGAGCGGAGTTATTATGAATTGACTGCGTTTATTTTTCTTTTTTTTCAAATTTTTTTATTAAATGAGCCCCACTAAAATTAACTACAAGTAGTAAGAATTAGAGTTTTTTTTAATAGTTAAATACAATCCAAAAATCTTAAATACACTTTATTTGACTTGTTGTGTATAATAAAATTACTATAGTGCATCTCTCTCTCTCTCTCTCTCTCTCTCTCTCTCTCTCTCTCTCTCTCTCTCTCTCTCTATATATATATATATATAACAACAAATTAAAAAAAAAAAATACTTTACTTCTATAGTACAAATTCCAAAAAAAAAAAAGTTTGATATTAAAAAAGATTGATATAATAAAATAAAATAAAAAACCAAAAACATTTTCAATAGAGAGAGTGTGTTTTTTAATTTGTGTTATAGATTTTTTTTTTTTTTTTAATTTGAGAGATTTTTTTTTGAATTTGTGTTACAATTTTATTTTTTTTATTTGGTGTTATATACAGACAGTTTTTTTTTTTCCTTTTAATTTGGTATTATATATCAGACTTATTAATGTGTCGGGTTTGAGTTTGAAAAATGTTAAATTTTTTAAAAGTCCGATCTAAAAGTCTGTAATTTTCTTCACTAATTAATACATGCAATCTAGTCCATAAACATGTCTATTATATATGTTATTTGGTGTTATATATGTTACAAATATTTTTTTTTAATATTTGGTGTTATAATAATTTTGATACACAAAAAGTCAAATGGAGTATATTTAAAAAAAATTAGAGTGTATTTAGCCTTTTTTTTTTTTTTTTTTTTTTTTAACTTTAACTCATAATAGATAAACAATTTAAATTTTGACATATTAATTTATATGATCATTTACATATCCAAAAATAATCCTATCATATTAATCTTCAATTTAGTTTGGTTGACAAAGGTTGCTCTTGACACCTTATGGCCTAGTGTTATAATTCTTGAGCTAGAAAATATTAATGCCCTATTTCTATTTTTCATAAATAATTTATTTCTAATAAAATTAGATAGGTGAATTTAAAATAATATGTGAGAGTTTACCTATAATACTAAGAATTTATAAATAAAAAAAAAATTCATAAATATATATATAAAAAAAAGAATTCATAATTGAAAAAAAAATCTTCATTGGAAATTCATAAATTTATAAATATCGAATGCAAGTAAAATTTTGAAGTATTATGATTTATTAATCTTGTTATTTCTTGTTAATTTACAGATATTTTTTTTATTTAGTAATTAATAATGTCAATTGACTTAGCAAATTAATGACCTCATTGAAATAAATATTTGTTTTCATCACTGTTATTTATGAATTAATGATTTATGAATTATTTTTATGATATATGCTTCCTATTTAAAAATACATATTGTCTTCTTAAATTTTTTAATATTTCCATTACATGTTCAACCTTATATATTATCTTTATGGTAAATGTTTAATTTTATAATGTATTAAATAATTATTTTTATTGTTTTATGGAAAATAGTAATACACTTTCCTTTTCTTAAAAATATATATATATTTTTGAACTTCTCATGTATTATCTTTAGGGCAATTTTTTTTTTCTTTCATAATTTTATAAATATAAAAAAATGCTAAATGCTCAACCAATAAAAATTAATTAAAAACAAATTTATAGACAGGCTTATTTTACTTTTACATCTAAAATAAATTTTTTTTTATTTAAAACTAAATTCATAATTTTATTTTTAGACCAATATTATAAAAATTGATTTTATTGTATAAGAATTTATTTCATTTTTGCATCTAACTTTTATTAATTATTTATTTTTTTTATTTTACCAATAGAATAAGCATAAAACAATAAAAATCCATTAAAGTCTAGTCTCCAAGATAGTCATATGTGAAAATGATACAATTCAATACAGGCATAAAATTCTCTCTAAGTTTTTTTCTCTCCCTTCTCTCTTAGCTTTTCTGTTCCCTTCTTTAGGGTGTTCTCTGAGGATCCCTCCTGATGGCTCCGACCACCAGAAGGGATACCTCATTTACTTTTTCTTCAATCTTTACTTTCCTTTGTTTAGATCTACAAATAATATGGCTAAGGCTCGGTCCTTTTTGACTCCCGATCTAGTCGAGTTTATTGCTCTTATGGTTTTTGCTTTCTTGCTTCTGATCTGTATCAGAGACAGATCTATTGTTGTGATGGAAGGGCTTTTCCACTCCCTCCATCTCTCTGTGGTCCACTACCTCCATCTTTATGTGGGTGCAAGTGATTGGATGAATGGTGGTGGATGGTAAGTAAATCTGGGTAACTGGGGTTGCTGTTATCTGCCTTTGCCGTGAACATTCTTATCGGAGATTCTTTGTTGTGGCTCTCTTCAGAGACTTTTCTCCAAGTAGGCAACTCTGGTTGTACAAGATCGATGATATTTTGGTGCAGTGGAGGTTGGATCCTCAAGTTTTTTAGTTCTTTCCTTTATCGGTGGGCTCACAAGCTGTGTCCTTGGTGGTGCATCGTCAATCGCTGGCACTAATGCGGTGGTCGGTGATGAAGACTGATGCTTTTGGAAGGTGGTCCGGCTCCAAGGGCTACAGTGGTATAGGAAATTTTCTTCAGGCCTCTAGCCTGGGTGTTGAATGGGTTTCTAACCCTTGGCATGTAAACCTATTATTGGGTAGTTTATTATATTTTCCTCTTTGAGCTTTACCTGTTAGGCCTCAAATGTTTGTACTGAATTTGGGTTTCTACCCTTTTAAATGCTAAGTATTATTTCTTTGGACAAAAAAAAAAAAAAAAAAGATAGTCATATGTGAAAATGCCCTAAGGAAGAAAGGGTTGGCTTATGTGATGGACGTTGGTATTTATATTGGGATGGCAATTTTTACCTTACCTATGAGTATCTACCCGAACCCTATCCAGTCAAAGCGGATAATACTTAAGTTGACTTGATAATGGGTACGGATAAACCCATACCCAAAAATATAGTATTGAGTTTGAATAGAATATAGATAGTGTAGTTTCTTACCCATGCCCTACCCAAACTATCGGGTTTTATATATATCCAAACTCATCCATACCCATACCTTATATATATAGACACACACAAATACACAAGTTAACATAAATAATGTTTGAGCTAGAATTGATTAGATTAACTTATGATATTATAGAATATGACCCATCATGATTTTTAAAATAAGTATAAACATATAAATAAATAAATATTACAGAAATAATTAAAACAACAACGCTTTTTTGTGCGAAACACACTAAGTTTCATTATTTAAGAGTAAATGAATCTCTTGTAACTTTTAGACGAAAAAGATGCGATTTAAGAAAATTTTATTGGTTTTCTCATCGATTAAGGTTAGTAAACTTATCAAAAATTTCTTTTAGAAATTTTTTTTATATTTTTTGATTTACAGGATTTGAGTTTTGATAAAAAATATTAAAGAAGTATTTAATTATAGAAAATTAGACACATTTTTCATAAAATGAATCCAAAAAAATTAGATACATTCTCCATGTATTGCCAATTTTCCATTTAACAAAGAATTTTATGTTTGAAAAAAAAAATGATTTTCTATAGAAATTATTTTATAAGTGGCTTACTACATTCAATCTTCTTTAATTTCTAATTTCATTTACAAAGTTGAAGAATCATTGAAAAATATCAAAGATTTTATTAATTATTATGTATCTAATATGTTGCATTTGGAAAATTGGACAACTTTTAAATTATTCAATTTTTTTAGTATTTTTTATTTTTATTTTTTAATATATGATCTCTTTCAATATAATATATTTTGATTTATAGTAATTATATACTTATATTTAAATTTACATGAATATTTAAAAATAATTTGATAATTATTCAGGCAATAGATTACCCGATAGGTTATCCAAAACCCTATGAATATGAGGACGGATTTGAAATTTATTATCCAAATGGATACAGATACGCATATGGATAGACATAAATACAAGTAAACATGCACTTCTTTAGGTATGGATAAAGATATTATACTACCCTATCATTGTTATCCCTATATTTATAGGTCAGCTTGAAAATGAATTGCAAGTACAAAAAAAAAAAAAAAAAAAAAAAAAAAAAAGAGGTTAAAATTTGATTATAAAACAAGAGGTTGAAATGACAATTTAAAAAAAATAAAGTCTACCAAATATATATATATAAAGTTAGTTAATTTTCAATATGTATTAACTGCTTCGGTGTTAGATAACGAGTGTAAGAGAAATTTGAAGGAATAAGAATAATGTCTTTCTAATGATTTGATTAAAAGAAGAAATTCAAATTCAGGAAATATGTGATGTATCAAATTAATTTTTAGTGATTAAGTTAAAAATAAGTAATAAACCTAGCATTGGTGTCAATTACCTTGATATATGTATTCTAAACATTTTGACAGCTCCATATTCATAATAAAATAAAATAAAATAAATATATAATAAGAATTCAAAGTATTTGAAATAGATTATCTAAAAATTTGAGCACTTGCATGGCATCATTGAGAAATTTTGATCATGTTATGGCCATTAGGAAAAATTGAGCAATAGATGTTATAGCCATTGATCAGAAATCTTTCTTGCCTTTCTGAAAAACATTATGGCTATTAATGAACATTGTATTATCTCTAAGTATACTCTGATTTTAACTCAAAAATTGGAGGAACAAGAATTTGATTCCAACCTGTCTAGGGTTAATATAAACTGGGGACAGAGGGAAAAAAATCAAAATACAACATCATAACTTTCAGGAGGAGTTCTTACTATCAACCTAAATGATCCTCTATTTTTTGCAGCGGCTGGTGAATTTAATCTCTAACTTTCATGAGTAGACACTTTCTTGGCTCGATTATAAACGCTGAATTCACCGAAGTCCCTTCTACCACTGGCAAAAACAGCGCGCATAATCAAACCCTTTAGACAAATAAACACAAGTTCAGTTGCTCAACATATGCATATGTTTTTTGAAACAAGTACATGAAGCAATAAAGAAACATTACTCGTTTTCAGGAAAAAAAAAAAAAAAACACTTGGAGAGACCTTGACGAAAATATGACAACTAAGCTTTGTTGATCTTCATTAAAAAAAAGGCACATGAAATGAACTTAATGATATGTAGTCCATAGATACTATCCTGGACATGGTCTACAGAGAATATGACTGCTCATGTACATTTTTAAGTGATAACAGCTAGGAAGAAGTCATGAGGCATGTCGAGTTAAAAGTCATCTGCAGACTTCTCGTATGAAAGAGTTTGGTGGCTGGAGAGAGTCAAGTTCACTTACGGTCATGGAACTCATCATTGAATTTCAGTAATGTAACTGAATTTCAATTTGAATCAATTCACACAACTTCAATTTTTTTGCAATAAGGCCACTATTGTTAAATTTTTGTATGGATATCTCTAGCCAATTTTTTAAAAGTTGATGACCAAGTTGAAAACCCTAATAGTTTATAGAACTACATTAGAAAAATTTTACTCAGTTATCATGTCAATAATATGATCAAAATTCTACCAAAATATAGCAATAATGATTTTATTGAAACAAAAATTAAAATTGAGTGATTTTGATGAAATAAATTAAAGTTTAGTGGCCATACTGGCATTGGTGATAAGTTCAATAACAGTCAAACTAAGCCTGGCAGTAAATGCATCAAGTTGTTGGTGTTGTTCTCAATAAAAAGTAAGGCAAAGGTCTTATAGCACAGAGAGATTCAGGATCTGGGGCATCCTAAATACTGGAAACATGCATTGACCTTGGGTTAGAGAAAGATGCATCTTAGTCAAAGTATGATCATAGTCACATTACAGAAAGTATGATGAGGTGAAGTACCTGTGCATTATATCCCAACCAGCAGGCAGGAAACGAGGATGAGTTGCTTCGACAAAAACTTGTCTCCATCTCTGACAAAATTGGCGAATGCCATCATCTCCATGATCTTTTAGGATATGATCCACAACTTGCTTTCCATGTGGTCCATGTCCTAGCAGAGATAATTTTGAATTATTTTTAGGCAGAGTACTTCCATCATGTCTAGGATAATTTAGGCTAACTGTTTCCTTTGGTGGACCTCTTTCACCATTATCATCAGCATTTCCATTAGAAATTTCATTTTCATCTGAATTTATATCCTTGTAAATAGTAGCAGAGACAACTGCATCTTGTAAATTAGTAAAGACACTTGTATCAGTAACTGCTATTGTGAAAGAGTCTTGATCTTCTTTTACACCAGTTGCCTCTGCTTCAGTTGTTTGGCAGCCACCTAGAATATCAACTTTAGATGTATTCTCAATGGTAGATCTGACCATGGTAACAACATCATTCATCTGCTTGTTATTTGGAAGGATATTACTGGTAGAATGTTTTGAAGACAATCCTCTCTTCTTCTCAAATCGTCTTCTCTCATGAGGACTCATGCCAACCAGCAAAGCTCTTTCCAAATCTTCCTCAGATATCTCCCTTCCTCCATAATATTGAGTAACAATCTACAATAAGCAAAATTATTCCGATGAAAAGGTTAAATTTCCTACAGAACACAAATGACGAACCAGCAGATAACAAGCAACGACATTGCTTAACTTTCACTTTTTCCTCAACGAAATGCATTTGCAACTTGTAGGGAACTGAAGATTTTCTGTGCATGTTCAATAGGAAAATCATAGTTTAACAAGAACTTAACCAGGTATGCAGCATATTAATGCTATCAAGATATAAATTAACTATTTATTGAAGGAAAATTACAATTTTCATAATTGACATACTAATTCTTTAAACTTATAAATTGGGCAATGATAATTTTTTAACTGGACTTTTAAGACTTAAATTGTAAATTGAATAAATTAAAACAAAGATTTAAAAAGTAAATTCCAAAATAATTTTGTACAAAAAGACATCTTTTTATATAAATGAATGGGCTGAAAGCTCTTTTTTAAGGAAAATTGATGCAAGAAAATGACCAACAAGGGTGGCATAGCCCTCATTGGCCTACAAATGAACTGATGGCTTAAATGAATGGTTAAAAGAAAGAAAACACATCTAAGGATTCAGTAACTCATTTCTGTATCTGCATCTTGTATACCAGGTAGGCAGGTATAGGCATACCTCCTCCCTCTCTCTCACACTATGCATGGATGGAGTTGAAATGAAGGAGAAAAGAGAGGAATGGAAGGGAAATTAATAACTATTTTGTTTGGCTCCAATTTTTTTATAATAAGAAGAAGGGAGGAGAGGGGAATAATTCAACTTCATTTCCTTTATATATGAGTTGAAATTGATTACACCCCAAATTGAGTTGTAAAAAATTTTAACTCCTGGAGAGAGTTTATATTATATGTATTTTGTCTTTTTTACCCTTAATAATTTTATATAACTCACATGTTCTCTTTTTTATTTATTTTGTATACTTTTGTCTTTTTACAATTATAATTTTCATTCCTTCCCTTCCCTTCCACCCAAACAAAATAACACTATTTCCCCTCCCTTCCCCTTCCTTCCCCTTATTAATCAAATTTTAATATGCCAAACAAAATAAATTGAAATTTTCTCCCTCCCATCCCCTCCCTTTAAAATAACTTCCCCTCCTCTCCCCATTTTGTTGCCATGCATAGTGTCATATACACAGAGAGTTACGTTGTTACGTCTCCTCTCACACTCTCTTTTTTTGTTTTTTTAACTTAGGACTAATGGCTGTTGCTAAATGGATGTCTCAGTTCTGGTTCCCCGCATTTCATTTTGAGAAAGATAGAACTTCAAAAGGGAAACATGTGCCCTACATGCTAAGCAAAGGCGGCTCC
>CATKHJ010517761.1:0-17325 GCA_949750685.1 Vernicia montana
ATATATATATATATATATATATATATATATATATATATATATATATATATATATATATTAAGGCTAAAGGCATAAATAGATCATTCTTTTTTGAGCTGATATTCAAATAAATCCTTAATATTTTTTTTTATCTCATTAAACTCTTAACCTTTCCAGAATAGCACATATAAAATTCTTTCTCTATATTTCATTAAACAGACGTTAAAAAAATTTGATATGACTGGTGAGTCTCATTACTTGTACTTTATATTGATATAAAAAAATAATTTTTTAAATATTAAAAGTAATTAAATACAATAAACTAATCAAAATAAATGAAAGTTTTTATATTTATATAATTTTCTTATGTAATTTTAATAAATTAATAACAAATTGTAATAAATATATAATTTTTTTCTACAATTATGTATGAAAAACAAATCAAAATAATTATATTACATGAAATATAATAATATAAGAATATTTTTTTTAAATTATACTTTAATGTATAAGGATTAAGGAGTCATTTTATATTAAATTAAATTTATAATATTTTAATTAATTATTTAATTTTATTAACTTTGAATTTCACAAATATTAAATTTTCTCTAAATAGTTTAAAAAATATTTATACAAAAATAAAAATTAATACATAAGTATATAGATATTAATTTTTTTATTTTTAACATCACTTGACAAAAATTTTAAATTATGGACGGAGGGTTTTAAATGTGTCATTTTAAAAAGATTAAGGGTCTAATTTGACAAAAAAAAAATTAAAAGCTCACTTGAGTATCAGCTCAAAAAAAATGATCCTATTTGTACCTTTAACCTAATATTAATTAAGAAATATCACTTATTAGTGTTTATAGTTGTAATTAATTTATAATGACAGGCGGAATTGAAATTTTTAAACTTCAGTTACAACTCAATTTAATTTGATTATTTATGTTTATATATTTATTTACCCAAACTTAACTTTTAAAATAAAAAATTATTAATATTTCATTTATAAATATTAGGTTGTGACATATCATGTTCCAAACCTAATATTTTTAGGTTAAATTGTGAAACCTAATAATAAATCTAATGTTACATACCACATTAAATTTGTGGCTTTAACAATAAAATGCTATTGTTAATTGAAAATGCAGAATCTTATACTTTGAATTTCTATTGTCTCTTCAGATATATTAACTTTCATACATCTATCAAATTCATCTTAATTTTAAATTTAATAAAAAGAATTGAGTAATCATTTATAGATTGAAAATTTGTATAAAAATATCAATAACTTTTTTTTTCATATTTTAGAGAATAATGATTATTATATAATTCGAATCCATGACTCTTAATTATATGCAAAATATATATAATTTGAACATTAGATTAGCTATTAATCCAATTATTATATTACTAATGAGTTTTAATTAATTTAGTGATATTGAGATGATTTTTAAATTTATGATAATACAAATTTAAACTCTTATCAAAATTTAATTAATAAAAGAAAAAATTGGATGAAACTGTTATTTCACTTAAAAGTTCAATATCCTCCATCACTAAAAAATAAATAAATAATTAATTAATTAATGTACTATCGGACTACATCATTCACCTTTATACTTAATAATATCATAGTCCATTTTCTTTAATTTGTAATACTAATATCATTCACTTTTATACTTAATAATATCAAAATCTCTTCTTTTTAATTTATAACATTAATATAATTAATTTTATATTAATATTATGATTATAGTCATTTTATAATTTTTCAATAATTTTTCAATCGAAAAACTGATATACACTCTACATCATATTAATAATTTTACTTTCACACAATTTATCAATTATATTTATTTTTTCTCTTTTTTTCTCCACAACATCACGTAATTTCTTCTCTTATTCAATTGTGATTTCCTCTCTTGTTTAATTTAGAAGTTGATTTGTGTTTTTATTTATTTAATTTAAATTTTGTTCTCTCTTAATCTAGTCTAAAAAAATTACATATTCTATATTTGATTATTAATTAATTAAGCGGATAAAAACGGCACAATGTTATAACTAATAGAAGAAAAAATTGGATGAAACCGTCATTCCGTTCAATATCCTCCGCCACCAAAAAGAATGTATTATTCTCTTATTTTACATTCTTAGAGAGTATGATATGATAATTTTATAAATTCATGTGTGGCAAATAACATTTCAAGTTTTTTCTCCTAACAATTAATGTTCGGTGACAAGTACTTGCTACTTATAACTTATTTTATTAAATTAACATAAATGTAAAATAAATGATAAATGCATTTCTTTTTTTTTTAATAAAATAAAGAAAAATAAAGACTACATTAAAAGACCTTATTATGAATATAATAAAATAAAGACTACATTAAAGTTGCTACAGTAAGGGAGGGTGTCTTAACTCTTAAAGGTAGTAGGTCAGTAAGTGCAGTACAGTGATATATGTGCCCTTAATTTTTTTTTTTTTTTTAATAGTGACATTATGTATATCCAGGTTTTAAATAACGGTTTTACATATCATATCGGTATCGAAATCGGTGTAATGAAATCGAATTGAATCGATCATCGCTACCATAAATTTTAAAAAATATTAGTAAACTAATCAAAATCAATAAAAAATAAATTGTAACGTTCAAAATGTAATACATTAAATTAATAAATATTTAAATAAACATATTCTATACTATAAAAGCTCAAATTACATAACATATTTATGAATAATGCATAATAACAATAATTAAGTTATATAAATTCCTAATATAATACTATCTTGACTTAAAATTTTTAATTTTTTTTTATAAATTAATCTTATTTTATTAATTCATAAAGGAAAAAATCATGTAATTCAAGATGAATAAGGTGATAAAAAAAAATCACTCCTTATTCTAAGCAAATAAGATAATATGAAAAAAAATAAATAGACCACAAAATTGACTAATCACCACCAAAAAGAGTGTGGTGGAGGAACTTGATTGTTTTACCCGTTATTGAACTCATTTGCATTTTAGTTATTTATTATAGATGAAAAGACATCAATAATGTTCTAAATACATTAAAAAAAAAAAAAAACTCTTACATAAATAATGTAAAAAACAATATACCAATAATTTACACTAATAAAATATAAAAAAAATATATATGAAAAATATAAAATAATAGTCTTTTTAAATAATATATTCATAATTTATATTAAAAAATTCAAAAAATTAAAAAATATAATAATAATAATTATTTTATACTGATACGTCACGCCCGTAACGTTAAATAATGGTCGTATCAGTGTGTATCGGGTGATTCAGTACCGATTCAAAATTAATTCCCATTAATATATGTGTAACGGCTAAATAACATATCGGACCCCTCAAAAATCTAGACGAAACGATCGATACGTAACGTATCGGCCGTTATTTAAAACCTTGTGTATATCTCATAGTTACAAAATTAGATATAATGGCAAAATAAATAAAAATTTTAATTATCAAATAATAATTATATCAAATATAAACTCAAACTCAACAAAATCAAATTTGAAACTTCAAAAAAAAAAATCTTAGCTACTCTTACCCCCTGTTTGGATAGGTGAAAATTGGGTGAAAAATAATAAGAAAAAAGAAAATAAAGTGTTATTTTCCTTTTTCTTTTGTTTCGGAAACAAAGAAAAATAAAAAGGAAAGAAAATAAAAATAGAAAGAGGCATTTGGATTCCACAAGACATTTTCTCTCCAAAGGGAGAAAATTCCAAAGAGAGAAAAGTGAGTGGAAAATTATTTATATTACTTATTTACCTTTTAAAACACATTTTAAAAAAAATGAAGTAAAAAATGAAATTTAATTTATTATAATATAATTTTCTTTTCCTCCTCATAGAATTCTATCCACATAAATGGTGAAAAAATAAACTTTCAATCCTATTTATTTTCTCTCTTTATTTTCTCAATTTATTTTACTTCCTCTCTGAAAACTTATCCAAACACAAGATAAGTGCAATTAAAATTTTCCTCAAATATCATAGTCTCAGTCTTGCCCTATTGAAGGTGACAATTCCAAGGTATATTATAATTACCTTTTCGGTTCCAATTTGGTTCTAAGAAAATATTGACAAATACCAACTAACAATGTTTAGTCCTTAATTTTTAAGGGTATTTTCTAGCAATGATAGACTTCCTTTGGTGGGTAATTAAGAAAAGGTAGGCATTGATACGATGAAGGGTACATAAAAGATACCCCTACAATTTATGGAAAAAAATAATTTTTTATTTATAAAAAAAATTAAATGTGCCAAATATTAATTAAAATTAAAATATATTTGATATATTTTAATAATAAAAATTTTAAAACAATTCAACGATATAATTTCAAATATATAATATCATATATATTCAATGATGTAATTAATTTTAAATTTTAATTTTAATTTCAATAGTAAACAAACTCTCATAAGAGATTAATGGGTATATAAAAATATTACTTTTACTAAGAAAAATTAGAAAATAAAATAAAAAGAGGTAACCCTATTGAGACATATGGCTTGCTTTGACTGTGAGGCACACATGCAGCCACATCAACTCTGTTCTTTAAGTCCAATAAGAGTTAAAAAGAAAAATTTAGGGGCAAATGATTTTTTTTTTTCCATAAATTTTTATTTTAATCAATTTGATAATTAATATTGGCACCGATATTCCTCGCAAAAAATTATTTGTATCATATTGCCACATGCTTATTATTAAATTAATAGTTTAATAATTAAATATTTGTTACCGAATAAATAAATAGTAGAGATTGAAATTTGAATAAAAATTATACATGTAAATATTATTAGCATTTGAGTGTAATAAAATATTAAATTAATTTTCTATTAATTTAGCATTTATACTAATTAATGCTATTATTTTGGCTGAATGACTTAAAAATTGATTAGTGTCTTTTTTTTTTCAACTCAAAATTTGCTGCCTTGGCAAAAAAAAAAAAAAAAAACTCAAAATTTGCTGCAATGGATTTTATATGATACATAAATGCAAACACTCCATATGGGTTTTGACCTCTTTTATTTTAAATAAAGAATCACACTTTTAATGAAATTCACTTTTATTTTAAGTGAGATTTCATATATTTTATTAATGTTTCTTTCACAAAATTTTAACATTGCAAAATATTTTGTTAATTCATAACCTACAAATTCTAAAATTTTGCTATCTAATAAGTTAGTGTTAGCTATAACTATCAATTATACTCAATTAATGTATAGTATCGGATAATCTTACTACTAATTTTTATTTATATTTATATTTATATTTTTTAATATGTAAATCTTACAGTAGAAAAAATAATTATTTGTTATTATAGTGTGTTAAGTATATATTAAATTCTAGATGGCAAATTCCTAAAGGGGGTAAATAGGAAGTTTCAAATCCAATTCAATTTAAAACTCTAGATGCAAACATTCTAATCAATTAGTATCAACGGGATTACGCCTAAAACTTTACAATAGTTGAATCTAGATTTCGCTCTTACAATAGTTGAATCTGGATTTCGCCCACGTACAAAATTAAAGATAATGTTTGAGGTTTTAGGTCTCTCAAAAATTCACAAATAAAGCTATTACAAGTGAAAGATATGAGCTTTAAAGCCTTACAAAGATGAACATAAAGAATATGTCTTGCAAGCAATAAAGTGTTCAAAAATAGAGTATGAAGATTTAAGCTTAAAGATTAGAGCTAGAGCACTTGGAATCTTGTGATTTTCAAATGAATATCTTCTTTCATAATACTCAGCTATTAGTTCAAAAAATATGACTATTTTGGTGCGAAAATGATAGATTTTGTGCTTATATTAGCTTAAAACGACTCTTTGATATTCTGCAGATTTGCTGGAAAGCAACACGTCATGCCCTTAACTCTTGCAGTAAGGGGCATTACACCTAGTTGTAACGGTGGTGACATGATGGTGATAGAAGTAAATTTTGTCTCTACCTGAATTTACCATCTTTATCATCAAATATGTAATGAAAGTTACTAAACAGTAACTGGCGTTACCCTTGTGCTCTAACCTGGTGATAGATGAGTAACTGTAGTGAGTTTTGTCTCTATCCCTCTGATGTTTTGGCTAGTAACATGCATTACTACTTGGTAACGGGAGTGACAGCTTGTAACGGTGGTAAATTTTGCCTCTGTTTAAATTGAGCATTTTTTTAATATCAAAAGTAATTGGAGTTACCAAATGGTAACTGCCATTACCACCTGCATATATGCAATACTAAACTACATAGTCTTTGGCACAAATGGTTAAATAAAAATATGAATTAAACTAAGTTTTGGCATCATTGAAATATACATGGAGATAACAATATGAGAACAATAAATTTATTTTTTTCTCCTTTTTTTTTTAAAACAAATTTTGGCACAAACAAATTGCTCATAATCATTGCATTATACTGAAAATCTTATCAAATATTAGATATTGTAATTTTTCATATATCAAATTTCTTAATTTAATATCAATACACTATAACAAATTATTAGATTTAAAATTATTAATTTAATATTATTTGATACTTATTATTAAAACTAATAATTGACAGTAAGTACATATAATAATACGTTTGTGTTGCTACCAAATGTAAACAAAAAATTGTTGGTATTGTCAAATATATGATAATATTGTTAAAAAATTTTAGTTATAGAGGTTTTATACATCAAATGTTATTTATGTTAATTTTTATCGGTATTAAATTTTTGTCTTTTAATAATATATAGATTGATGGACTTTTTCGCCCTTCCTTCGATCCAGTGGGGCTTCGAACGAGAGCTTTTTGGGGCTCAGAGGCTACCATAAGGCCGGGACCTAGTTTCAGATGTTTTGTAATGATTGATCATATACCAAACACTATGCTTGGGCTTTCCTGAACAAGAGCAGGTCCAGTCCAAGTATGTAAGTGTAAGAATTAGTGGGAATGTAGGAGATGTGCTGAGGTAATGGTTCTCAATGGGTGTTGAAGATACAAAGATGTTGGATCTTGTACTGATGAATGGTACGAATCTCTCTAAAAGAGGTGTTGACCTTGCTGGGAGATGATGCGAACCTCTCTAGATGAGGTGTTGACCTTGGTGGAAGAGTGATATGTGCTGACCTTACTAGAGGGAGGTGTTGACCTTGATGGATGCGTGAGGCCTCACTCGAGCACCGGTCTGGTCCGCTAAGGAACTGAAATGCTCGTTCGGGTTCAATCTCACGACTGAAGCGGCTATCACTTTATTTGAAAATTTTACTCTTTAATTTTGAAAATGATTTTGGGGAGTCGCCACCTTAATTTGTTTTTATCTTGGGAAAATATAAGGTAAAAACCCATTTTAAACTCTAATTAAAAATATCCCAAAGAAAAATGCACTTGACCTTCGAAATCAAGGAGGATTCGGAGACTAGATTTTTGGTTTATTTTGAAAATGATGGTTTGGCTTATTAATGTAAAAATAGCTTAATGAAAATGGTTTCATGAATAATTAATTAATGGAATGACAATTATAAGGATGAATGACAAATTATAAACATATAAATAAAAAATAGAAGCAAATAGACAAAATAATTAAAATTACATTAAAAACCAAAAAGATAGGGGATATCTCCCCTAACCCTTATGGGTACTAGGAAGATCACACGTTCCCCAAAATAAGGTGATAGAGAAGAGGAAGTTGTTTATTTTAATTTAGATTTGCTACTTGAAACAAGTATGCCTGCGTATCCCTTCGAATGGAAATTAAAACCCACGCAGTTCTTCCATTTTGTAATGGAGGATTTGTTGATTTTATCATGTTTTGGTATTTTTGTGATTTTAGAAGAAGGAGATGAAGAGAGGAAGGAGAAAAAGATGCTTTACCTTGGTTCTTCTTGGTGTGGGAGGAGGCGATCGGAATGCCTTATCGAATCAAAGTTTTACTTTCCAAAAGTAAAGGTATAAAATATGTCCAATGTCTTCAAGCTAAGTCAAATCAAGGAGAAATACCTTGGTCGCCAAAAGAAAAAGGAAATTTAAATAGTCCAAAAGCAAAACCTAATTTAATCCAAGGATGACTAAACTAGGAGGACTAAAACTAATGAGGAATTAACCCTAAGAGCCTTGTAAGGAGAAAAATAGAGAGAAGATAAGAAGGATACAAGGTCAATTGTCAACTAACATCTAAGGGGTGAGTTGAAAAGGGTTTGGAGAGGTTGCTTAAATAGATAAAGGAGTGGAGGAAGGAGTTCCAATCTTTCGATGTGGGATTGTGACTCAAAAAAAAGGAGAAAGACGGAGCAGCCCAAGGCCTGCCATACGGCTAGCCTGCGGATCACCAGGGCTAGCCTTGGCCATCTAAATAAGCTTTGGTTTGTTTTGGCCTATTTTGGTTCATTCTTACCCGTTTTTGAGTCCAAAGGTCCTAAGGCTTTTCCAATGTCCATGGAAGTCCGATTACTCCATGTAAATGCTTGACTCTTGCTCTTAGACCTGCACAAGTCTGGTTATATGAAATAAAATGTCCTAGAGGTGCAAAATTATGTGTTCACAGGATGGAAATTCTGGTGCTGATCTTGCTAAAGGGAGGTGTTGAACTTGATGGATGGAAAGTTTGGAGTTGGGCGTTGGAGTAGATATCAATTTTTAGCCTACATGGCAAAGATAAATAGCATTAGGAGGTTGTAGCAAGCCTATGACCTGGTGCGGGCCCTCTGATGCTTAAGTTAGTGTGACTTCATGTACGAAATTAAAGGCTTAAGGAAATAGTGGACTTAAGGATAATGTTATTGCATCCCTGAGTGAGAGAGTTTGAAACGCTCTCACTATAACCTTTTTCAGTAGGAAAAAAAGGTTTTTAGGCACTAGACTAGACTCCGAAGAGTGACTAGTTCAAGAGAAGAGGTCAACCACCTAGTGGATGCTCGAGAGATTGCTCTTTTGATGAGGTCTTGCTAGAAGCCGAGTGGCTTAGGAAATGTATTGATTTACCTTGAGTGTCTCAGGTTTGTTCTCTGGTTAAAGGAGCTTTCCTATGTAGGTGGGTTTTCTCCTAACTAGAGTCCTCTTTTGGGTTTGAGAACTTAGAGATTTTATAGGAGTCTTGAGTTTTATGGCTGCGAATACTCAAGTGCGTAGGGTCGCATCATTTTGTAGTTGGACCAAGGTAATGATGCCCCTATTATGAAGTTTATGGAGTCTTGTATTGAAGTGACATAATCCCATTTCCCAGAGGTGGTGAGGATTGCGTGTCAGACAAACTTATAAGGAGTTATCATTGAAGACTTCCCTTGTAAGTTATCCATTGAAGAGGTATGATGTTGCTTGGAGCGAGGTACTCATACTCGGATGAGAGAGAAAAAGTAAGACGAGGCACGAGGTGACCTGTCTTTAAAGGCTATAGGCTTGTTTGTTGTGAGTTTATGGGATTAATTTCTTAGTTGTCCTGAGAATTATTTCTTAGACCGTCTGGTTCTATCTTAGACCTTCTTACTTAGGGCCTATTTTAGAATGAGTTGTTTTTAGTTTTTATTAAGTGGCCCCCTACTTCGCTATTATGAGTGACTTGAGCGAACAATAGTAGGAGTAAAGTTCTTATATGTATGAGTTGGCTTGGTCATCGAAGCACTGAATATTCTGTCTTGGGGTTTGTATGGGTTGACCAGTATGAAACTCCATGTGGAACGTGCTGAAGTCCTCAAGTCTTGTAGCGGACTTGTTGAGTCTTCTATCTTAGGGCTTGTATGTGCTGATCTTTATGGAACTCCATGTGGCACTCACTAAGTCCACGAGTCTTGCAGCGAAATTCTTAAGAAAATGTGAAAGTTGTTCCTTGATCTTTGGTGCAATTATGAGAGTCATTAAAAGATGTAGTGTATCTGAAGATTTTTTAAAACCGAAAAGATAGGCTTAGAGTTTTAATGAAGCATTTATTAGGGCTTATATATAACTAGAGCAGATAGTTAGGTTCCTATTGCTCCTTCAAACTCTAAACCTGACTCACTTACTCTATTAGTTTGTGAATTTTCTCCACATACACAGCCTTGTGTTCGCCCTGATGTATCTTTTTTGTCTGGTACTCCTTTGGATGATCGCGATGGATCTAAGTATGACCGTTTTTTAGGTTCAATAGTAGTTATTCCTAGGACCCAAACATAGAGTTTATGAGTGTCATTACCACATGCAAGGTTTAGTTCGGGGGTCAGTTGATGGTGCCTTACCTTCAAGTGTTGAAGGCTTCTAGATCTACAGGATCATGTTTATGTTGTTGGTGGCTTACATCAATAGGATTGATTTTCTTCCCATATATTTTAGTAAGGAATGATTCTCTTTTTAGATCTCCCCTAATGTTGGTTGTAGGTCCTTGTGAAAGACCAAGGTTCTAGGCTAGAGAGAGTTGGAATGGAGCTTATGGTCTTTTTCCCTGATGAGGCTAATAGAAGGACCACTTTGAAAGATGGGTGCACAAGTATCCACATCTCCTAAGCGAGGGCTTTCCGTTCAAGGTTTGCTTGTGCCGTAGAGGATCTTTAACTCCTCCTCCTTGAGTCTTGCTAGGTTCAGACTATTAGGATATAGTCCTCAACATATTTTATTTGTAATTTGAACAAATTTTAATGAAATTTGTGCAATTTCAGCCTTGTACAAGTGCTTTTTTTTTTTTTCTTTGCTTTACTTTTCTTCTCTATGTATGTCTATCGTTGACTTGTATAGATTGATGTTTGTATGAGCAAGACTTGTGTTTGACTATCGTTTGATATGAATATGTGATTGAAAGGGCTTATGGCCTCACGTTTTGATGAATTGGAGGTTTTGGCCTTCGCTGAATCATACTTGACTGCATGCCAAGTGATTTGACTCATTAAGGTGTCATTGAGATCTCCTATTCTAGAAGCAAGGACTGGATCATTAGACTTGTACCTGTGATGGCTTGATTGATTTTATCCATGTTGTTGATGAGACAATCTTCTGGAAGTAGGATATGGCCCCCCAGTGGTTAGTCTGCAGGGTCTGAAAGGCAATATTCGATGTCTAGATCAGGTTCTTTTGCTTATGAATTTATCTATTTTGTTTGAAAGGATGATCCTCTATGTGCTTGGCCACATGCATAGTGGTTAGAGTCCTCTTAGAGGTAATCTAGCTCGCTTCACAAGTCTAGGACTAGCTTGGTTCAGTATAGTTCTTCTATGGTCTTGGTGTCGTTGCCTAGACGAACCTTCGTTTGCAAATTCACTTTGCAGGTGATTGTTTGGCTTCACTGGACTAAGACTTCTTTTGCTTTTCGCTTCACAGATGCCCTCTTAGCCTTTGTTGTCTTTTGTCTAGAGTGGCCTTAAGTTTTCCCACCTCAGTCTTATTAACTTCACTGGGGCTAAACTTTGGCTCTGTCTTTCCTGCTTCTATAAGGGCTTCGTTGAGGTTGAACTCTAGTTTTACCTTTCTTTCTTCTAGAAGGTCTTATGACATGATTCCTTTAGGCTTTCTAACTTTGTCGAGGTATGTGGACTTTGTCTTTACTGCTTTTTAGAAGGTTAGTTACTTTTGTTAACACAAAAATCGGCCTCCGTAGAGGGAGGCCTTTACAATCTGCTATGGTAGTAGATGTAGCTTTTCCTTGTTAAAAGATCTTACAGGGATATGCCATGCATGAATGGAAGCCTTGTAAAGAGGGCTTATAAGTGTCTCATGGAAAGGGCTTATGAGTGCCTCGCGAAGAGGTCTTAGGATAGCCTACATAGGTTTATAAGCACCTCGTGGGGGTTTCATTCTCTGCCTATATTTATAAGTCTTACAAAAGTTCATTTGGAAGGTCTTACGAAAGTCTGAACTATGTAAAGAGTTGATTCCTTTTGAGCCCTGTAAGTAGCTATATGGTGCACGGCATTACTAGGCCCCATGTCATCGATGCTTGTAAATAGGTCTTAGTGTGGCCCGTACGAAGGTCTTACAAGTGCCTTATGATAGGTGTTAGTTGGTTCATCCGAGGTCTTATAATTTCCCCCTACAAGCTTCAAGGAAACATGTTAAGAAAAGCTTATATGTGCCTCATTAGAGGGCTTTTAATCGCCTCACAACTGAGATGTTTTAAGAAGTGCCTAGCCGGAGCGTAGGGCTTATGCATGTTGCATGTTGATGATGCCTAGCCAGAGGGTAGGTCTTTGCATAATGATTCTCAAGAAAATGGGTTATCGCTCATACTTGAGACTAGTGATGAGGTTACCTTATAGGGAGTTGCAAGATCTTATCCTTAGTCAAGGCTTATTAGGGCCTCATAGAGAGGAGTTATTCGGCTTTGATGGTTCAATTAGAGGTGATTAACCAAAGTTAGGTCTTATGCATAGACAGATCAAGGGCTTTAATTTGTCTTCAGGGAGATCACACTGCCTTACGGACTTCCACTTAGAGTTCACTAGGTCTTTTGCCTCACGTATGGAGGTCTTATTGCTTAGGTTGACACTAGGTCTTTTGATGCATCTTAAGGATGGCTTCCTAAAGAGGACATCTTGTTGGATCTTTTCCTCCTGGTACTTAGGTGCGATCTACATACATTATTTTGAGGTGTGAAGTGAAAGATCTTGGAGAGTAGAGCTTTCTAGAGGTACTTAGATTCTTCAAGATCTTCTATTTAATGAAGCGCTCCTTGGGAGAGATTACTTTCTCTCTATTGCTCTTACCAATTCCATCCATTCCTGATGAGCTTATAGGTAGGAAGTTGAGTGCTCCTCCAAACATATAGATGACATGCATGCGTTTGGATCATCCATGCATGTTGTTTTTGCACTTATGAATGCTTTTTCCATATGTATGTTGTGGTCATCTCTATAGGCTCTTGACATATGATCTCTACAAATCTTTGGTGGATGTGTTCCTATAGATTCTTGGCAGATGATTCCTACAAACAGTGCCACTTTCTGATGGGCTTTTTCCTCCATTCCTTTGCTTTGGAGGCAGCTTCGGATGAGAGTGTCCCGGAGCCCGAAGGCTCCCATCAAGCGAGGACCTTATTTCATATGTCTTGTAATGATTGATTTTGTGCCAGGCAGTGGGCCTAGAATTTCCTAAATAAAAGCATGTCCAGTCCACATATGTAAGTGCAAGAATCAGTAGGAATGTAGGAGGTGTGCTAAGGTAGTGGTTCTCAATGGGTGTTGAAGATACAAAGGTGCTGGAACTTGTACAGATGAATGGTATGAACCTCTCTGGATGAGGTGTTGACCTCAATGGGAGATGGTGTGAACCTCTATGGAGGAGGTGTTGACCTTGCTAGGAGATGGTGTGAACCTCTCTGAATGAGGTTTTGACCTTAGTGGAAAAGTGATCTGGTGCTGCCTCACTAGAGAAAGGTGTTGACCTTGATGGATGGAAAGTATGGTGTTGACCTCGTTAGAGAGAGATGTTGACCTTGATGGATGGAAAGTTTAGTGTTGACCTCGTTAGAGAGAGATGTTGACCTTGATGAATGGAAAGTTCGAAGTTGGGTGTTGGAGCAGAGATCAATTCTTAGCCTGCATAGCAAAGATAGGTAGCATTAGGAGGTCATGATAAGCCTATGGCCTGACGCTGGCCCTTCAATGTTTAAGTCCGTATTACTAAATGTGCGGAGTTAAAGGCTCGAGAAAATAGTGTACTTGAGGATGATGCCACTACTTCCCTGAGTAAAAGAGTATGAGGGACTCTCACTGTGACCTTTTCCAATAGGGAAAGAAGGTCTTTGGGCACTAAACTATGAAGAATGACCAATTAAAAAGAAGAGGTCAACCTCCTAGTGAATGACCTAGATACTTCTTTTTTGATGAGGTGTTCTTGGAAGTCGAGTGGCTCAGAAAGTGTAATGAGTTACCTTGAGTGTCTCAGTTTGTTCTCTGGTTGAAGGAGCTTTCCTATGTGGAAGGGTTTTCTCCTGGTTAGAGTCTTGCTTTGGGTTGGAGAACTTGGAGCTTTTATAAGTGTCTTGAGTTGCATGGCTGTGAGTGCTCAAATGTGTAGAGTCGCATCATTCTGTAGTTAGATATGGGTAATGATGCGCATGTTCTAGAGGTTATGGAGTCTTGTACTGAAGTGATAGAATCTCATTTCCCAATAATGATAGGGATTACATGCCAGGCATAGTTGTAAGGAGTTATCAGTGGAGATTTCCTTTGTAAGCTATTTGTTGACAATGTGTGATGCTGCTTAGAGCGAAGTGCTCATGCTAAGATGAGAAAGAGAAAGAGGAAGATGAGGTGCGAGGTGACCTGTCTTGAGAGGCTTTGGGTCTGTCTGCCGTGAGTTCTTGGGCTGGATTGCTCAATTATCCTGAAACGTGCTTCTTGGATTGTCTGATTCTGCCTTGAGTATGCTTACTTATAGCCATTTTGGAGTGAGTCATTTTTAGTCATCATCATAGAGCATATTATTTTTATTATCATTATTATTATTTTGAGAAAAGTAAGCCATATTTTTAAAAGGGAGTATTTATTATAATAATATATAATGATTTTGGTCCAAATTAAGGTTAAAATGTACATAATTGCGGTAGAAATAAAAGGTATTGCCGTATTGATTACATTCACATTTTTTTTATCACTTGGGTAAATAAATTAATAAAATCTTCAAATAAATGTTTGTAGGGAAAATTATATTTTATTTCACGCATATTAAATGCAATATCAATAAGACGATATTGTTTGCTGACATTAAGAATGGTAAATGCCTCAAATTATCAGTAAGCTGGCTAGATAAAATTTGTAATGACCTGAATTTTTATTTATTTTAAAAATTTTTATTTTTGTACAGAAATATAATTATTTAATTATACGTATTACATTGAGATTTAAAATTTTCATATTTATTTAAAATTTTTAGATTATTATAATTTTGAAAATATTATTTATTATTCTTGAAGTAAGATATTTATTAAATCAAAATTTTTACTTTTGAATTTTATATTTAAGTAAATATTAATTTTAAATTTATGTTCTTTAAAGTTTATTATTATTATTATTATTATAAAAATATTTATGTATATGTTTCATTTGATTGGTCCATTTCAATAATGGACCAATATGATCGAAGGAAGAGAAATAACAGGAGAGAGGGAGAAAGAGAGAGTAGGAGAGAGAGAATCGGGAAGAGAGAGAGAGGGAGTGGCGGAACTGTTGTGTTAAATCTGCAAGTGTACAATTCGTGGGCAAGTAATAGTTTGTGAATTGAGTGTCGATCCCACAGGGAAGATATTGACAATTACCAAAAAGTATAATTACTCTATTATTTAGAAAATCAATTTAGTTGTGAAGAAAAAGAAAATTAAAACAAGTGTAAGAAAATTTAAAAGACAAATTCAATATATGATAGAGATCTCAGATTTAGATTTCATCAATTGATTACCTATGACTTTTCTATGTTCTCTATATTGGTTTAATTTTAGTGGAATTAATGATTAGATTTCTCTAAATTATATGATGTATTCTCTCAAGATACAACACAAGTATTTATGTTAACTTTATGTCTACTCTCGTGATCAAAAGCAATTAATACAAACCCATTAAATTTTATGGAAATCCTTTAATTAATCACAAAGGAGTGTTCTTATTTCTAAGTAACACATTCCCTAGATTTAATATCTTAATGAACTAATATTATGCTTCCACTCTCGCTACTTCACATAATATCTTTAAATATGCAAATAGTGATCAATTAAAGTATTAAGTTTTAAGATAAAAGATTAAGTCCAATAATCAAAACCAAATCAATTAAATAAAGATAGTCATAGGCAAATCAAAAGATTACATCTAAATCCTAGAGAAGAAATTTAGCTACTCATAATTAAGAAGAAAGAAACAATTAAATTAATAATTAATCTAATAGAAAACATAATAACAACTCATTATTGAGTTGAAAAATAAAATTTTAAAAAGAACTCTTTTAGGGATACAATCTTTGGTGTACACAAACTCCAAAACTTCTCTTCTTGATCAAAATGAAAATAAAAAGAAATGAAATTAAGAAAATATAAATCTCTAAATATTTGTTTTCTTGATTGAATGATGAATGATGATTTGAAGGAGGGTTGATAATGTCTATTTATAGGCAATTTTCATCTTCTTTTTTCCATCATCTTGCATCATTGCCTGCATCATTATTATTATTATATCATTGTTTGCATCATTAATTTCACGACATCATTGCCTGCATCATCATTATTATAATATAATTACCTGCATCATTAATATCATGACATCATTGCCTGCATCATTAATATCATTTTGATCTGCAAAATAAAATAAAATAAAAACTAAAAATATTTTATAATTTATTTATAAATTGTTAGAATGATTTATTTATCAAAATAAGTAATAATATTATTAAATTCTCAAGAACTAAACCAAAATTTGAGTTTAAACAAGTAAAATAGCTTTAAGAAAATAGAGTTATCAAAAACCATCGCTTCCGGCCACTGCACTCCGTCACCGTCACTACCATGCTGTTGCCCACCCTCTGGCGACCTCACTAGCACTGATCTCGTCTCAGATTGCCAGCAAAGAAGTGAGAACGCACTGAATGAAGCTCCATCGACACGTCTCGCCGGCAGAAACTTCCAGGAGAGATTCTGGCTGATTCCGGCCACGAATTTGAGCAAGCCTGATACCATCTTGAAGCTTATGACCCCATGAGCATTTTGGTACCCACCTCAACCGATGGGGACATCGGTAGCCCCCGAAATTGAAGAGAGAAGTTTTCAGCCTTTACGATTTTCGAGGCATTTTTCGGCGAATCTAAAGAAAGTGAAGCGACACCGCCGATAGTTCTAGAATCAACGGCTCGTGATCTACAAGATGGTGTAAGCGATGCTTCAATCAGCCACCTTTGGCGGTGGCGCGTCGCCAGCCGGTTATAGGCGAATGGACTCCACGAGCTGCCAGTGATCCAGGAATTCCAGTGAGATGCATTTTACGCGTACATCGCGATTCCGAAACTAGTTTGTAGAAATTCGACTCCGGTAAGCCTAGAACGTTATTCTATCGATTTATTTCGGTATTTGAAATACCCGGAGAATAAGTACCTTGCATGTATTTATATGTTTTAATGATTAAATTTATAATTTAAAATTGATTATGAGATTATATGAGTTTGTTTGAGTTGAATTGATATTATCCATAATTTTCTCTTAATTATATGGTTAATTGTTAATAAGTGAAATTAATTAAAGTAATTATATAATTATGAATTAAATTTATGTTCTTTGAATTAATAGATGAATTCACAATTATTATGGATTTATATGAATTTGTTATTATGATATATATATATATATATATATATATATATATATATATATATTGCTTTACTTCGGATAA